>ML850876.1:0-11149 GCA_009831015.1 Picea engelmannii
AAATGTAAGATCCAAGCAATTGTTAGAGATAAAAGGAATCAGATGCATATATTTAAAGGTTTTAATGATCAAAAGTGACACATACCATGATACCTGGGCCAATTACCTCATGGAGCAAGAACCTCTTCTGATACAGGACCAAGCCGATGGTGATGGATGATGCTACTGCTAACAAGACAAAGCTGATGGAAGAAGAAAAGGATGGGCCCTCCAGGGCCATGCTCAGGTCAATCCTGCTCTCGGTACTCCATGTCCAGGACCTGTGGGCCTCGAGACATGATCTCCTAGTTATCCCTAAAAAGCGGGGATAACAAATCCGATATGATTGCTTAGGTCGCTGAGATTAAAAAAAAATAACACATGCTAGTTGAAAAAGCCCAGTTCATTCACATGAGAAATAAGCAGTGGTTACCATCTAAAAAAATGCAGAGCCACCCAAGTACTAACCACTCTTGGGAGAAATAATAGAGCTAGAGTTGGAATAAGGAATTAAAAAAAGATTGAATCTCATGGTCACTGAAACTAGTGGTGGTTCATACATTTATAGATATGAAAATTGCCTTAACAAATTCATACGATGGGATGAAGTTGTAGGTCAAATTTACATAACAAACCATGGAACTAAAAATATATCATATACAATGAGATGAAGTTGTAGGTCAAATTTACAAAACATACCATGGCACTAAATATATATTATATATAGTCATGCATAGTTAGTAAAGAGTTGATTTAATGTCACACAAACCTAATCTATGTATATTTGAACATGGACATAGGGGTGTGAGCAAATTTACAACAACTGAATACTTGACCACTACTAGAATCTTAAAAGACTCAAATAATTTTAACTTATGAGATTAACCATTTAGTTCTATTTCAGTTTTTGAAAAATTCCTCTATTTTTTATTTATTTTTTGTTTATCTTTTAATGTCATAAGAAACCAAAGTACACACCATGTACACCAAATGTGAGCATGGAGCACAACTCCAAGATAGATAAGAGAGATGAGTTACACAATAACTCCTTATAGATAGGATAACCTCCTCCAAATACTCTAATACATTCATATATCCAAATCACATCTTCCCCTGGTTAATGACTACATAACATATGTATATACCTATTCACTCATTGCATGTGGACTCTTTATTAGGTCAACCCCTATTACATAAACAATTACCCCATTGCATATATATTTAACTCCATATATGCACCCTTGTGGTCATATCATAGTACCCTCCTTCAAAAAACTTTATCCTCAAAGCTTTGCAATTAAGGGCTTTATATGTGATGAAACCAAGTAAATATCCATGCTTCTTGTTGCCAGTGATGATGATCCAATTACCCCATTACATATACATTCAACTCCATATATGCACTCCTTGGGGCCATAACATGGTACCCTCCAAAAATCTTCTTTCCTTTGATTCCATGAGTTGTTGTTGTGGCTTCTCCAATTTGTTGTAGTTGTCGGTCTTTGATAATATCTTGTCGAATAATGGTTTTGTAATGCCCTATTCCATGCATATTATTTATTATTCCATCTTCTTTTTTAGTAATGTTGTTGTCAATCTTCTTGTTTTTCTTGAAAACTTTCCTGGTAACAAGGGTGTCGATATGGTTTCTCCTTTGATGGTTTCCCTTCATTCTACACACCTATGTCATCCATCTTCTTTTCAAAGAGAATGGCATCCTCTATCCTCTCTACTTGGTCATTGATTACTCTAGCCTTTGAGATAATGCCATTATATTTGACATGTACATCTTCGCAATGAAGCTCCACTTTTTAAAGTATTTTCTACTGACCTTGAATCTTGTCTTCCTTTTGTTTCTGAAGCTAAATAGTGATATTTTCCATCAATTTATTTCTTCCTTCTTCAATTCTAGATTCAATTTCTGAATTTACTTCATCTGTATTTAGGGCTCTTCAACCTTCTTGCAGATTTCCTTTTCAAGTCTTTTGGTAGTATCCTCTTCAACTTTTATAGAAATATATTCATCCTTATTCTTTGATTTAGACTCCTGTAAACGTCTTTTCACATTCTTAACATCATTAAGAAGGTCTTGATTATGCTTACACAACCTTTTGATTTCTTCATCCTTCTTTTTCAATTCTTCCATTGAGGACTCCTTTTCTTGTCTTAATATTCTAACCTCCATTAGTTTTTCAATAATGAATTGAATTTTCTTCCTTCAAATTTTCATAAAACAATTCTCATCTTCATCTCCTGTAGACTAAGGTATTTCCATTAGTTCTAACTAGGGACCTAACCAAGGCCCTCAACTTACAACCTTAATATCTTAACAATGATGATACCAATTTGTTATTTTGTCTTTTTCCAACATATTCTCTTGTGTTTCCTCTTTGAATCACCTCAATCAAACATCCCAATCAAATTTATGTAATTTCAAGTTAGCATACCTTTTAAAACCCTAATTTGGAGAATGTCTTCCTGGCCAACATTTCTCCTAAAGTATCTCTAAAATTTCAACCCCTATAACTCTGAAACTTTTTCCCTTTGTAGTTTGATGTCTTCTCTGCAATGCCACAAGTTTGACTAAATTTTGATATTCCAAGAAAAAGTTATGGTAACATTCCCAAAACTTCTTGGTTTTGTCCCTTTCATGAGATCGAACTTGTATGGACTACCACATGTCCAATTTTCCAAATCAACTTCTAAAATTTAGACCGGAAACACTATGCTTTCTCTTCTTTCTAATGGAAGTGTTAGCACTCGATTTTGACTTCGTTAGCTTTAGATATGATTGTTTTTCCAAGAAACCTTGTTTGAGACCAGTTTTGGGACTAATCAAAAACCCTAATTTCCACAGCGTGTATTTCCAAGAGTGTAGAGAACCAAAACTTGAAATTTTTACCATGGGTACTTCGCTATGTCTCCTCAGGCTTACAAGAATTTTGTTGTATGAAACTTCCCAAAAAATAATTATAGCGAAAATACCAACATGACTCATTTCGAACCAAATCCAATGATTGTATGTTCTAATACCAAATGTTATGCACCAACCACTTAAAATATCATAAGAAACCAAAGTACACATCATGTACACCAAATGTGAGCGTAGAGCACAAATCCAACATAGATAAGAGAGATGAGATACACAATAACTCCTTAAAGATAGGAGAACCTCCTACAAATACCCTAATACATTCATATATCAAAATCACATATTCCCCTCAATAACAACTACATAACATCTATATATATACCTATTCACTCATTGCACATGTGATCCCATTATTAGGCTGAGCCCTATTACATATAAAATTACCCCATTACATATACATTTAACTCCATATATGCCCCACTTAGGGTCCTATCACAAAGACTTTGAAAGTTTGATGTCACATGAGAAATAAGCAGTGGTTACCATCTAAAAAAATGCAGAGATACCCAGGTACTAACCACTTTTGGGAGAAATAATAGTCCTAGAGATGGAATAAGGAGTTGAAAAAAGATTGAATCTCATGGTTTATGAAACTATTGGTGGTGCGTACATTTATAGATATGAAAATTGCCTTAAAAAACTCATACAATGTGATGAAGTTGTAGGTCATATTTACAAAACATACCATGGCACTAAATATAGCATAGTAGAAAAAACGCACGATTTTTCCATTGAGCCGATTTTTTGAAGAAAAAAAAATCGCGATTTTTTGAGGGTTTAAAAAATCGTGACTTTTTTAAAAACTCCGGAAAAAATCGGCAAAAATCGCCTAGGCCGCGAGATAAAAAGCCCGATTCAATTTTTTTGGGGTCATTTTGTTTTACATTTTGTGTGGAGCAGCAAGGGAAGAGGTTTGTGGAGGCCATCAAGCATATTTGAGGTGTGCAAAGGCAAGGTAGTGAATTCATCCACAAATTTTTAAGATTTTTGTCGTGAAGCAAGGTTCAAACTTCAACCGGTTGGACCTTTGAAATTTTCATCCACAACCTCCAAGCACAAGTATGTATGCCCTTCCCAATTTGTATGCTAATTGTTTCCATACACTTGCATGTTTTCTTGCCTCTTTGTTTGCTTAGATTTAGTTTTTATTTTTTATCATCTTGCCAATAATTTATAGAACAAACAAAATGTAAGGGGTGTTTTGGAAAATTTCAATGGGGTATTTAGCTTGTTTTTTTTAGTTTTTTAGCCACTTGTTGATGCCATTTTTCATGGCTAACATTCTTCTTTGAATGGCTGATTTTTGAAATTAATATGCTGCAAAAAAAATTTCAAGTGGGGTTTAATGTTTTTTTTTTGTGTGTGTTTTTTTCCCTAGGTCCATTCCCATAGCACTAAGCAAACATGCCTAGGGCCTTGGATCCATTGTGGGAGTATGGTGAACTTAAAGATGGAACAAACCAAAATTCTTTATATTGCAAATTATGTCGGACACGTATGACAAGAGGAGTATACAGGTTGAAATACCATTTGGACAAAATCTCGGGGCATGATGTTGGTCCTTGTTCAAATGTGAGCGCAGAGATTATGAGAGTTTCCCATGATTCAATTAATACAAAGGAAAGAAAGAGGGAAGAGGCAGTTGCAAAGAAAGATGAAGTTGCATCTTTTAAGACATCAAAGTTCAGGAATATTTGTCAATGCCACTGATGGTAGTGGGAGGGGCTCCACAACTGCAGATTCACATGTTGGGTGGATCATGTCGTTGTCCTTATACACACCTACTAACGTGGAGGAGTCTCCAACCCACTTGGTGTGTCCGTAGAGGCACAAGCCTAAGTCCAAACCCTATGTCACCTCTACTTGGACTTCTTCTGTCGAGGCTCACTCCTAGGGAAGCCAAGGGGGCTAGACCCTACTTAACTAAGTTAAGTTGATAAAGTGTTCTAGGAGTTAATGACAAGCAAACCCCTTGATCTACAAGTTATATTAAGATTAGTGCCTAAAGATGGGTAAATGGAGTCAATAAGATTATACAACAAATATACAATTTAAACAAAAGTAAAATGATGCTATGGGATATCCACAAAGAGTAAAAGAAATTACTTTGCACTTAAACTAATTATGAATACTATCTACAAATTGAAATACAACATGAAATATATATATATATATATATATATATATATATATATAATGAAATGAATAACTAAATGATTATACAACTATAAATTAGATAGTGAAATATCTACACAATGGATTAGATAATGAAAGGAATACTAACTTTATACAACTGTCTCTAATGAATAAAGAATGTTTATTACAAAAATAGAGGTGCTTTATCACATGTAAACATCCACGATGAGAGAAAGCGGCTTAAAACATGAAATACCTTGGAAATTAGAATCACATGAAAAGTAAATTGAAATTGCTTTGAAAACTTGAAGTGCAATGTTGTGAAAGTTGTGTCGGTTAATTTTAATAAGTTTTAAGTCTCTATTTGATTAGGGGGATTTAAGATGTGATAGATACAAGCCTAAACTATATGACTACACCACACTGTTATCCTCTCTACCAAAAGGAAGTGTTGGGTGCTCAATAAGAAGGACAACAAGGTCCTTCCCTAGCTCCACAGGTCAAATCTGGAATATGCTTGGGCACTAAAGCAAGGAGGACACATAGTGCCATGAAGTCATCCCCAACTTACACCCCTTGTAGCCTCCCAAGTCACCCTTTTTGGTGGTGGAAACAATAACAATGGGATGCCTAATTACTAAACTCCAAACCTTTTCCCTTTCTTGTCACCCAGGATCCACAAAGTGGCCAGGGGAGAGAATACAGGCCAGAGATGGAGCACAAATATGATTACTTTTGCAATAATTGAAATGACTTGGAAATTTAAATTGCAACCCCACAACAATGGCACTAGTGGACGACTAGCCTACCGTTTTGGCCAAGGTGGGTGTAATAAAAGAATTTAAATGACAAGAAAGCAAAAGCTACCTCAACAATGGCACAAGTAGAGGACTAGCCTATCGTTTTGGCCAAGGTGGGTATAATGACAGTAAATTAAAAGACTTAGAAATAAAGAGCAACCCCACAACAATGGCACAAGTGGAGGATTAGCCTACCGTTTTGGCCAACGTGGGTATAATAAAAGAAATGCAAGAAAAATAAATCTAACTCTAGCCTTCACGATTTTGCAAGGATGGCTTAAGCCAATCTCTTTGCAAGGCGTGGGCAATATTTCCTAAATTATTATAATATCAGATTTTTATCTTTCTTGAAAGAAGGCAAACCAAAGAGACTCTCTTTGGGTTGCTTACAACACTTTAGAAGAGGAGGATGAAGAGGGATTTGATATCCCAACTTTAGAATGCCTTTAGAGTGCCTTGGGGGCTCAAAACACGTAGCACTTCCTCCTTGTTGCTGAAAATCTGCATAAAAATCAGCAAGTTGTATTTGCTAAAAGATGCTACAAAACCAAGAATCTTGTTAACTTGATTAGCCCAATGAAACATAAATTTGAGTAGAGAAATCTGAAAATATAAGTGAGTTTCAAATGACCATTTTAGAGCAAATATGAGCTAGTGAAAGAAAAGAGAATGGTGGATACAAGAGGAGGAAAACAATGAAAACTTTGGTTGATTGAATGAGTGAGTTTTCCACTCTAAAAATCACTCCTCCAATCCTCTGGTGACCTAAAAACATGTATATCTCTTGCTACACAAGACACAAGGAAGTGAGAGCATCCAGAAAACATGGAAAATACTTTGCAAACTTGAAAAGAATTATCACAAAATTAATAGTAATACTACCACTAATTATTCCCAAGCAAAATACTTTGCTTGGGTCTCCAAGTTAAACTAGTGAATACAAGGAAATACAAGAAATGAAATGCACAATATCACCTCACAAGAACACCATGAAGAGCATCAAGAAGACTCCCAATGCACACAATAGATCCTCCAAAGCTTCATTTATTATCCACAAAATACTACTACAAATACTTGTAGCAAGATTTACAATGAGAACATGAGAGAGAGAGGGACAGAATGGGAGAAATTTTGGCATAATAGACTTCCTCTAAGTATTGATGATGAAATGAGGAGGAGAGGCTCTCTTTTATAGATGAGGAAGAGGAGAGACCCCACTTGGATGAGCTCCAAGTGTCATCCATCCATGGGGGGAGAGTCTCTTCAAGGGGGGCGCACTTTTAGGGTTAGTGAGTGAATTGAGGGATGAGGGGTGAGTGGGGAAAGGGGAAAACACCTTTCCCACTCATCAAATGTAAAGTTAGGGTCAATGGGGGGTAAACCCAAAGTTTTGAGGGCCCTTTTGCTATATTTTTAATTTCCCGTGAGTTCATGAGCAAGGGGGGCTCATCTTGGGTTGTTGGCTTAGCAAGGGGGTGTTTTCTAAGTGGAAAATCACTTTCCCAACTTAGGAAAGACATTAGGAACCATTTTCCCACTCTCTCTCGTGACTTTAGTGACTTCCACAAAATATGGCTATTTTAATTTAGCCAATTATATGCTGATTTTTTACCGACTAGGACTCCTCATGGACAATGGCCTGGCAAAACTTGTCCAAATGAGTTGAGACTTGGTCCAAAGGTGTAGGGGTTCATAAACCATTTGATTTGAGTACACATACCCCTATACAAAATCCCCAAGGACCACTTTTTTACATTTTACATAAAAATAATTAAAAATCCCCAGTTTGCGGGAATTTTAATTATTTAAAAAATCCTATCAAAACTTAACGGGATTCTGCAAGACTCCAGGAGATGTCTAGCATGGTCATTTACAACAATTCTAGACCTTAGTTACCCCTTGGGATCGATCATTAGAACACCTTTCACCACTTTGGAGAATTATTGTGAGTGAAAACTCGAGGATAATTAAAATTGCAGTTAAGCAAGGTTAATTACCTGAGGAAAAAAAACTCGATGAAAGGACTTCCCTAATGATAAATTCCTAGGTAACTAGACAAAAATTGACTCATGCTAGCATATTACAATATTATCCCATGCAGGGGAGCAAAAATTCCGATTACATAGAAAAGCGCGGTGGGGGCAAAATTTGCCCTGTTGAGCAAAAAGTCTTCAAAATGGTTGTACCACTAGGTACATATCTTCATGGAACATGGAGTTGACCCCTAGTCAAAATAGGTGGTCAACATATCCCATCTTTCTTTGTTCCAAGAACTGGAGTTGGAGCCCAACCATCAATTAAATCAATGGTTAAAAAAAAGGCACAGCAAGAAGCAAGCAGGTTAATGGGGAGGTGTCTTTTCTGGAGTGACTTACCTCTCACCATCACCAGAAACAACCCATTTTGGCAGCCGATGAGTGATGCCAATGTAGTTTTTGGCCCGGAGTTTAAAGCCCCTTCATATGAGGAGTTGCGGGGGCCTATTCTTCAAGTAGAGAAGAAGGACATCAATGTCAAGTTGGCGGAGTTTAAGGAATCATGGGAAATCTCCGGGTGCACAATGATGTCTGATGGATAGACAGAGGGGAAGGGTAGGACCCTTCTCAATTTCTTGGTACATTGTCCTAAAGGTTCCATGTTCATAAAATCAGTTGATGCATCTGCACATGTGAAAGATGCAGCATTAATATGTGAGTTGTTGCATGGGTTCATCGAGGAGATTGGTGCACACCATGTGGTGCAAATCGTGACAGATAATGCAACTAATTATGTGGTTGCTAATAGGATGCTTATGGAGAGGCATAGCACACAGTTTTGGACTCCATGCATTGCACAGTGCATTAATTTGATGCTTGAGGATGTGGGGAAAATTCCCTTCATAAAGGAGGTGATTGATCAGGCGAAGAGCATCCCTAAGTTCATATATAACCATGGTTTTGTTCTCAACTTCATGAGGACACACACCAAAGATAGGGAGTTGCGATGTCCGGCAGTCACACGTTTTACGACACTTCTTCACCCTCCAATCTTTGCTTCAATGTCAGTGCGAGTTGAAGCAAATGTTTGTTTGTGGTGAGTTGCATGATTGCAGATATAGCACGCGAGTGGATGGTAGAGCCATTGCTAGATTGGTGTACAATGACTCCTTCTGGGAAGGACTAGAAGAAGTTTGCTCAGTTGTTCAACCTTTGGTAAAGGTTCTGAGATTGGTTGATGGTGATAAGCTCGTAATGGGCTATTTGTATGAGGCCATGGATAAGGCTAAAAAATCTATTCGGGCTTATTATGAGGGAAAGGGTACCCCTAGGTACAACAAACAGATGATGATATGGGATTTGATTGATAGTCGGTGGACCGGAATGCTCCATCAACCCATTCATGCAGCAATGCTTTTCCTCAACCTACATTTTCCTACAAATGCAACTTTGACTTTGATGACGAGGTGATGGGTGGCCTCTTTACTTGTCTTTGGAGGATGGTACCTGATGTTGGCACTCGCGATCAAATAAATCGCGAGATAGATATGTATAGAGAATGTCCTAGATTATTTGGCTTTGAAGATGCAGTCAGGCTAAGGACCACTTTGATGCCGCGGAAGTCATTAGATTTTTAAAATTCAATTATGTATTTTAAATTTCAAAATTTAATTTTTTATTTGAAAGTTAATTATGTTCATTGTTTAAAACTTTAATGTTTTCTTTCTTTCTTATTTGTTGTAGATGTTTGGTAGAGGAACTATGGCACAAAAGCACCAAATTTACGAAAAGTTTCCATTAGAATACTCGATCAAACCTGTAGCTCTTCGGGTTGTGAGCGCAATTGGAGTATTTTTGACAAAATACACTCCAAAAGACACAACAGGTTAGAAGTTAGAACTTTAACAAAGCAATTAGCCAATTACGTTTATTGTAATTTAAATTTATAACCCTCAACACTCATCAAGTTTTTTATGACCCTCTCACAGGTTGGCATTCCCACGTCTTAATGACTTGGTGTACGTTCACTACAATCTCGGGCTTTGGATGAGGGAGATAGAGAAAGAGCCAGAAGTGGATGTCATTTATTTGGACAATATTAATGTATTGTCTAAGTGGAGGATGAAAGTTGAGGTGTCTCTCTTGGATGAGGCACCTGCATGGTTAGAGGAAAGGGACCAAGAGCAGCAACAGCAACAACAAGAGGAGGAGCTTCATCCATACACCATGGAGGATGATGAGCTAGTTGAAAGTGGAACACCACTTTCTACACAAATTGGAGTATCTAGTCCCCCATCCACCATTGATGCACGACCAAAACCTTCTGCCTCTAGTTCAAGGCCTGGCAAACAACCCCTGATTGTTCCCCGTAAAAGGGGGAAAGGGCATTGATAATTTGATATCATATAGCTAGTTGCTAGTTTTGGGACATATACATTTATATATGTGATCATTGATGTCATTTTGTATTGGTTTCAGAGTTTCAATAATGACTTTGATGTATCGGTTTTTATTTGGTATCCACTATATCATATATATTAGTTCTTTCTCCATATTTATGTGCCTATGTGTTTATATGGTGTTGTTGTTGCTTTATATATTGAAAAATGTTTAAAATTTTGAAAAAAAAAATGAATAAATTATGCATTTTTTAATGTTTGACGAGGTTTTCCAATTGTTTTGCCAAATGTTTTCCAAGGAGATGTTTTCAAGACCCTTGCCGATTCAGAGTTTTTCTTCTATGAAATATAGGGTTAATTTAATGTCAAACAAACCCAATCTATGTATATTTGAACATGAACATAGGGGTGTGAGCAAATTTACAACAATTCAACACATGACCACTACTAGAGGCTTAAAAGTCTCAAATAATTTTAACTTATGATATTACCATTTATGTTCTATTTCATTTTTTCAAAATTTCCTCTATTTTTTTATTATTTTTGTTTAATCCTTTTATATTTTTTTGTATATATTATTGCTGCTCCTAACCTATCATTTCTTGCAAATTTGGGTGAAGATTCTAACCGTACCAGATACTCATACTCGCATTTTGAAAACTCATCTAACATAGGTGGAAACAATGGGAGCCTGTTATCGCTCAATTTGTAGTTTAGGTCAAAGGCTAAAGGATAGAGATCAAACTAGTGTAACAGGAACCTTCCCCACCCAATGTCACCTCAATGGGGAGGTTCTTTCTGTTTAGGGAGGTTAGCCCAGGGGAGACGTCCCCGGCAACCTAGGGCTTTGAAGAGGCTAAGGTATAAAGCAAGGTTAAAGTTTCCTCCTCACAGGTTACCACCTAGGTCAGATAGTCCGGCTAAATA
>ML850877.1:0-12352 GCA_009831015.1 Picea engelmannii
GAATAAGATTCTTTTCCCGCAACCTGATCTAACACTTCGTCATTGAAAGGTGTTGGAAACAGATTGTGCACACATGCATAATTCATACTTCTATAGTCCACACAGACCTGAATGTCTTCTGTATCCTTCTTGCTCTGGATAACTATGGGGTTAACCCACTTAGTTTCTTTGATTGGGAAAATAAGTCCTGCCGAAAGAATTTTTCCTACTTCCTTCTTGACATTTTCCTTTATTTTAGGATTAAGGTGGTATGGTCTGTGCTTCACAGGTTTTGAGTCAGGTTTTAACTTGATTTTCATTTCCACCATGGCTCCTTTTATACCTTTCAGTTCTGAGAACATTTTCGGGAACTAGTCCTCATACTCCCGCAACAAGCTCTGGACTTCATTCATAGTTTTCTCATCCCAGTAATATCCCGTGGACGCTATCTTAGGATGCTTTGTACTCCCTATATTTACTTTCCACAACTTTAGTGGATGGTTATAGGAGCTACAGGTGTGACTAGGTATAATATCCCAAATCTCTCTACTGCCTTTCATTTCTTTAATAGTTAAAATTTTGAGTTCTTCTAAGTCATTGGGTTTTTCCAGATCTTTATCAAATTTACAACAAGCTACATGTATCTTATCATATTCATGACTCAGACTATACTGAGGCAATTGAACATGGTCAGTGCATACTAATGGGCTTGATCTATGTTTGTAGATATCAGTAAAAAACATTTCTTAGATTCTTTGAAGGACCTTGTTGCACTCAGGGTACTTGTAAAGGAGAAGTCCTTACAAAACTGGTCTTGTAAGGTCTTCCAACAACTTATTTGTCTTCTGGTCTCTTCATGTATGTACTAGGATTTTTGGATTGGACCTAGCGAGTGGAGAAATACCTGAACCCATAGGTGAGAGAGTACTTTCGCAACTTGCCACTATTTTAAGCAATGCTCAATATGCACTTTGGGGTTAGACCGTCCATCAAACAGTTACGCATCTTGAAAATATATACTGATCTCTTCTTTTAGTTGATCCCTACTTTGGAATCGACATTGGATGGCTTGATTCATATCTTCCCATTCCATAATCAAGGCTCTATGAGTGGCCCACCATCTAGCAGGGGTATCCTGCAAGGCTAAGTCAATAACAAAGATCCTTTGATCTGCCACTATTTTCTCTTCCATGCTAGCAAGAAAACTATGTACCTCTAAGATACCATCATATGTTGGGTGTTCTCTAATCTCGGTTCCAATCCATCTCACTGCACTGACAGTTGCACATTGTCTTGAGAATCGTTCGTATGAGCCTTGCTTCCAACTGTCAAATGCTAATTTTGAATCCTCATCAATAGACTGTATTCTTCTCCAACTTACCGATCCATATGCAGTGGAATTTATGTAATCCGATCTCATTCCTTCTATTATGGTGTATAATTGGTCAAGAGCATTTGATTCCATATTTTTTTCCACATGCTCAGTGTATCTAGGTCCTACATACAGATCTAAGGGTTGAACTAATTTTATCCCATCCGCTTCAAACATCATGGTGTCCTTCTTTAGATCAATGAAAACATAGTTGTCGTATGCCCAATCAATTCTGAGTAGAGAAGGGTAGGGATCCTTATCTCCCATGATTTCAATTACCTCGAAATCCATTGTGGTTTTAACCCTCGTAACATCTATTTCGACATTTTTCATCCTTCCTACTGGGAAAATGCAGTACTGGTTTTCCATTCTCAAATGGATGGGGGAATACACTAATTGAGGTTTTCCCAAAGATTCCCAAGTATTTTTGGGTAGGATGTTGACATCGGGTCCCAAATCTAGCATGGCATCTTTGATTTCAAAATCATCTAGCCATGCTTCTAACCTAAATTCTTTTCCTGGTGACACCTTTCTTCTTTGTATTCTTTCAGTATTATTCTCAGGGAGGTTAGTTCTTAAAATGGCTTCCAGGGTTCACTCATTTCCCATTATTAGGTACAAGGTATTATGAAACTTCTTCATAAGTTGGTCATCCCTAAGGATATCAAATAAAATTGAAACCATAGATTGATTATGTTTTGAGATTGCTCAGGGTGTCTCTTTGGAATTACCAAGTTTCTAGGTGCCGATGGTGAGGTATGGGCTTGCGCAAGTTTAGGTTGAAAAGTCACTTTAGGATAATTCTCCACTATTTCTAGAGTAGGGATACTCTCAAATATTTCTATTTCATATTTGAAGAAGAAATTTTGTTTCAAAGGATCAAACCTGTCATCCTTGGGAGTTGCTTTTTGAATCTTGGGTTGACTGTCTGCATCTATCCTAGTTTTTTCTCCTCCATGAGTAATGATGTTGATCTTAGGTATTTGTCCCTCAATTTCATTTTTCAGTTATGAGCCTATGAAGTTGGCTCTAAATTGATGAACCCAATCTTCCCATTTCACGATCAGTTCTGGGCAGTCTTCGGTTGCATGCCCGTTAGTTCTGTAGTGAGAGCACCATGGCCGTCTTGGGTGAGGGAAGTATCTGGCCAAGTGAACTTATTATTTGCAGTTGTAACATCTACTCATACCTCTTCCCCATTTCTTCCTCCTCTAAATCCACCTCCACCCCTAGTTCCCTGGCCTCTTCCAAGTCCTTGGGGGTTTCGTTTATTTTGAATGTTGTTTGATCTAGTATGTCGGCCAGTGCATCTAGCGCTGTACATTGATTTGTAGCATGTGTTGTATATGTGCATAACTCACAATGTATTGTATTGGGTGCAATCATATACTTTTTCATGATAGGACACTACCTCGACACATGCCCATGTGACTGACAAATCTCACAATACTCAGCTGGCTGAGATGTTTGAGTTCTTGGAAAGGTATGGTATAGCCTTGGTTCATGGAATGGTGGATTTGTAGATAATTGTGAAACTCCTCCTGTTGTTCATGCAGAGGATCCCATCGGATTGTGAGGAGGTCCCATTCCCCTCATCCACAGACATTAATTTTCCAAATTCCCTTCTGTGTAGCATCCCATGCACCAAACTTGAGGTTGTCCTAGTATTGGTATAGTTAATTCTTGAATCCTCTCCGTTAGTGCCAATATTTGTCCATGGAGTGGAGACAAATTTGTGTCCACTAGAGGTATGGTCACTCTCAGATTCCCTGGATAACCTGCCATGAATTCGATCTTCATCGACTGTTCCAAGGCATAGGTTAAGGTGGATATCTGCTGTTGTTTTAGAGGAATTCTCGCCAATGATAGTAATCCTTGGATGTACCATTCCCTCTGGTGATATTCGTGAATTGGTTGTGCTAGCCTCATAATAGTGTCTTTAAATTTCTGACTGTACTCCCAGGCAGATTATCCTTCCCTTTGTTGAATCTCCCACAACTCAGAGAGAACTTGTTTCTCTAACTGAGGTAGTTTGAATTTGACGATGAAATTCAAACGAACTTGGGCAAGGTGGAACACTTGTCCTTGCACCCCTAGTTCAATAGCCTTCATGTACCATTTGAGGGCATGACCCCTCAAGATATTCTAAAATTCTACTAACTTGTTTGCATTGAGAGACCCTCTGGATATCTAGATGGCTTCACATAAGAACCACTGTTTCTTTACATCCTCGTCCCCTTTACCCCATAATTCTGGGTATCGATAAATCGAGCCTCCTGTATCCAACCATTCTGAGTCTCACTGTTCCTATTAAAATGAAACCTAATGACCTTGGTTGCAATATGCCAAGGGATCCCAATATCCTCCCAGTGTTTACACTTATAGACTGTGACTGACTAACTGAATGCGATGGAATAAAACTAGCATAAGTATGTAGTATAGGTCTTACCATGGGTATAAAGGACACTTGGGGAATGGGTGATTCAGGGATAGTTCCACTAACTTTTGGGAAGGTTTCCTTGATTTGGGGGGTCTTGTTTTCTTCCTTTGGAGAAACCTTCTTAGCCTGATTCCTGATGTTTCCTGATATCGGGGATGAATCTTCTTGGTCTCCTGCAAGATCCAGACCTACTTCATATTCCCTTGCTTAAGCACACTCCTCTTCTCATCCACACACCTGGGGAATCCTTTCCCTCTGCGCTTCTCTCTGTTGTAATCTTAGACTGGCTAGTCTTTCTTATCTTCTTACCTTCGTCAACTCTTCCTTCTTTCTTTCATCTGTTCCTCTTGATCCAATTTGTTTCTACAACACCTCAGATTGCTTTGTTTTTTTATTTACCTTTCCACACCACCACTTCTCAACTACAATGGCTCTTCTCAAGGTTCTCTCATTTCTTGCGTTCTTTTCTTGATCTTCCACCATTTTTCAAAGAACCCTTTCCCATTCTTAGGTCATGATCCTACCCCAAAATCACCCTACCCCAAGCATAGGTGTTTAGGATGCCATCTCAGTTGAGGGAATAGTTAATATCCCCTCCTCCATCAAGAATGCTTTGATCGACAGGGTAATTTCCCTCAACAGTCTCTCGTGTGCACCTTTCTTGAAAATTTATTTCGCCCGTAAAAAAGATTGGTGATTCTCAGCTGCAAATTCAATGATATATCCTTCCAGAGTTCTGTTAACCCATAAATTGATTGCTTGCGTAATCTGGTTATCCAACTGAAGAAGTGTCACGATCTTATCTGTGTCCCAAGTACATGTGTTCTTGATGCATTATTTGAATTATGTAGCTTCTTGTAGCCAATCTATCCAATGGAACAAATCTTCCAGGAATTTTACCCAGAATATCTCATACTGGTCACTCGATCTTTTTGAATAAATGATAGAATCTCTTGTAGCATTCATGCTTTTACCTCACAACTCTGCTTCCTTCCATAAGAAGGCGCCGCAATTTTGTTCCCACCATTTCCGAATATCAGATATATAGATCCATGGAATCATTCTCCTTATAGGTTCACTTTTAAAGCATGGGTCCCGACAAAAGAACCATTTTGTTTGCGCAAAAGTGATCAGACCAGGGTTCTTCTCAAGTTACCAACAAAAGGTACCGATGTAGTCTAGTGCACTAGAATTTTCATCTTCCTGAGATGGAATAAGTCTCACCCGAAGTGAAACTGAGATGAATAGGAGAGGGAAGGGTAAGGAGAATACTCAAAAAGATCTTCGAAGTATCAAGATTCATATCATTCCTACACAAGACAACTTAAACCTATTGTTGTCCCGAACATTTCCTAACCCAGAATGGATAAATAGATTTGTGTTGACATTCACATGTAAACTATAACAATTTAAGCATATCGGACATAAAATATAACAAAGCATAACATTCAATAGAATCAGAAGACTAAGTACACAAGATATTTTCAAGAAAATTTGGGTCTCCCACTATATTATCATATAACATGTTTCTTCTTCAAAATACAAGATCAGCTTGAGTTACAGATACAATTGGTCATGCCAAAGATAATCAACAAATGATTCTATACTATTGTGAGACAAGGTTATCTCAGTCCCTTTCTCTTTCCAACACTATAATTTTACATGACCCTATTACATTATCGGTCAGGTTCCTATCCCATATCTTAGGACTTAGCTAAGCTAACAAAAACAAAAAGTGAAAATAATCCTAATTCTCATCATCCCCTTTTAAAATCATATTGCCTTCATATGTATAATCTGATCCCGACTTGCTGGTTGAGAACCCGAGAGTTCTCTCCACTTCTTGATTCGGTTGCAACCTCTTTCTCCAAAACTGGTGTTGCACTGTCCTTCCAACTGTTTTTTGTTCTAACAATTTCTTATTGTGCATTCCCTTTTCTCTGCTTTCTGTTCCTTCCTTTGGTCACCCTTTTGATTCCAAAATAGCTTGCGCAACTTCTATTTATCAAAATGAAGTTCTGAAATATCTTACAAAACTTCTATTTATCAAAACGAAGGGCCCAACAATACGTACAAATCCATAATTAAAAGGAAAAAAATGTATTGTATCAATAAAAGGCAAGAGAAACTTTCACAACTATATAAGTTGGATCCTAAGAATTTATGGAGCCAAATTCTAAACCTCAATACTAAAGAAAATAATAGGATTCCGTTAAGGGGCTGGAATTCCCACCTTAAAAGTATTTACGAGTTCTCTAATGCCATGGACACCATTCCTATTGTCCCTACAAAGGAAGAAGTTTTTTCTTTAGATGACATAGAGTTCGAGGTTAAGTGGCTTGCAACTGGGAAAGCTAAGGACATTGAAGGCTACCAAGCTAGAATTTTTAAAATCGGAGGGCCTATCCTTATCCCTCACATACACAAGCTTTTCAATTTAGCAGTGAAGTAGGGCTTCCCTAAACCCTGGATGAAAAGCCTCATTGTTCCTATTTTTAAAAATGGGGATATAAACATTCCCTCTAACTATAGGACCATTATGATTAGCCCTATTTTAGGCAAGATTTATGGAATTATTTTGGAAAAGAATATTATCCTTTGGCTAGAAAGTCACGGTAAAAGAGATAAAGTCCAGGCCAGGTTTAGGAGATATCATTCAACTATGGACCATCTTGTTACCTTTAGGTTCATTGCAGAGGAGTTTTGCAATACTAAAACCAATATTTTTGTTGTTTTGTTGACTTTAGAAAAGATTTTGACATGGTTCCTAGGAAAAACCTTTGGAATAGGTTGGAAGAGATAAAATTTCCTCTCGAGTTGAGGGATACTAAAACAAGGATGTATGAGAACGTTATTGCTAAGTTTAGAAAGAATGAGGGCTGGTCAAAAGACATTAATTGTAATATTGGAGTCAAACAAGGTTGTCCCTTGTCCCCTACCCTTTTTGGCATATACATTGACAAGTTAGAAGATTGCTTGGAAAAAACAGGTTGTGTCGGCCCTACTCTCACCAGTATAGTCATCAATCTTCTTTATGTCGATGATATCCTTCTTATGGAAAGGAGTCCCCATGATCTTGAAAACCAACTAAGAATTCTCAAGGATTTTTTCTCCAATATGGGTATGAATGTTAATACTGATAAGACTAAGGTCATGATTATTGAATCCAATACGATCACTTATGATACCTTCATATATGACAACAACAACTTGGAGGAAGTGAATTCATACAAATATCTTGGAATTGATATTCACCACAAGTTCAACTAGAATTATAGCATTGAGAAAAGGATTATTGGGGGATGGAAAGCTTATTATGGACTTGAAAACAATTGTAAATCAACTGATAATTGGAGTTGGGATAAGAAGAAACTCCTCTTTGAGACTCTTTTTACACCTACTATTCTTTATGGATGTGAAGTATGGGGCTACAGTATCTCTCATGAATCCTAGAGAAAGATAGAGCAAATACAAAAGAATTTTATAACCTATAATCTCAAAATTAAAGGAAATATGCCCTATCCCATCCTCCTCTTAGAAACAAGCCTCTCCCCCATTGAGAGCACAACTATGACTATATACCTAATGTATAATAACAAGTTAAACAACATGGAAGACAACGACTTCCTAAAATTTCTTCAAAATCGATTTGTAACCACCATAGACTCAAGCGAGGATGGCATAAAGATGCTCAGTCTTGGCTAAACTATTGGGGAATCATGGAAGACACCATTTTGTAGAATAAATATACTATTAAAAAAATCGTCAAATCAAAATTTAAGGAGAAAATGTGGTGTGATAAAGAGTTAGAGGAAAAAAGAAAATTAAGGTATTATAAGGATGCAATCAACCCTAATCTAGAAGAGAAAAATTATCTATTTGTTTTTCCAAGTGTAAAGAAAAAAATAAGCATTGCTAAGATAAGAACAACTTCTCACGAACTCCATAGTGAAACTAGGCATTGGTCAATTCATAAAATGCCATGGGATGAAAGAGTGTGTCACCTTTGTGACACTAAGAAGGTTGAAGATGAAAATAATTTTCTCATAGATTGTCCAACCTATACCCAGATTAGATCTCATTTTCAAAATATTTGTCACACTACCAAGCTTCCTAACCTCTTAACTCAATAAAACTATGGTAATATTGGAAAGCTTATCTTAATGCTTTTCGAGCACAAAAACAAAATTCTAAAGAATCACAAGTAATCACTTACCCTCTTAAGGTACGATAGATCAATTCGGTGTTAGTGGACATTAATCATCATTATCATCAATAGGTTATGTATTGTATTATGTTAAGTGTCGTAAAGACATCAAAGTACATCATAAAATTTACAGAGATTCTATGTGTGTACTCTTTCAAAATACATAAATCCACTCCTTCAATATATGTGAATATACTCTAATATTTACAATATCTCTCTCATTCCTTTACAACTTAGTTAATATGAATCTTTTGATTTACGGTTTAATGTTTACGTCAATTATATTGTGAGTGTGATTTTTAGTAATTACATAATGTAATATAACATAATGTTTATCAATTATCCTTGGTTCTATATGGCCTTTCTCTTATTCCATTTTATTGAAATATATGCATTCAAATTGCTACGACTTAGTCAACTGCTTCTCTGCATAATTTTAATTAAATGAAATAACCTTTCAATGTGCAAGTCCAACCATATAAATAAATAAACATGTGTGTATTATTTCATTTAAAACAAATCTATTTGAAATAAACCATCATTTTTATTAACAATTTATTTTTGTACAAAATAACATTAACAAGGATTATCTTAGAGTGCTATGAAACTTGATATTTGATCATTGAATTTGATTTCCACTTGCATCTACCTTGTCAATTATTTGATGATTCACTGGTTGACCACCCTTCTAATTTCAATGGGTACTCTTCTTCCCCAAGGGCCCCAAGCTATCATGGGGTTGTATACAAGGTATTAATCTATCAATAAGAGAAGAGTGAAGCTACTAAGCTTCATAAGAATATCCCCACTTCATAACACTCTTCAATAGTCCAAACTCTTCAATAATCACCAATAGAAAGGTCAAGTATTATGACAACCATTCATCATTAGGGTGCAAAACGTTTCCTTCCTCTTAGCTCAATATTTCCTACTGATACTAGTGTGGTTTTTCCGAATTCACCTGAAAACACTCTTCTATTGGGCATGTGTTATATTATTTGCACGAGTAGTACTGCCTCGGGAAACGTGACACCTACCTCGAGAAACATGTCATGTATTTAGGTGGTTTTTCGACACATGGTTTTTGCCGATGGTTTTCTATTTCCAGTTAAGGAATTAGGGTTTTGGACTAATCCAGGTCATTGAGTTAGGGTTTTGGATGCTGCTGGCTCCTATATGCATATTGTATTGTAAACAATGTAACACAATGAATGAATATAGAATATGCTGGTTTTCCCAGTTTGGGTTTCCAGGGGAAAAATCTCAGTGTAATGTTAGTATTTTCCATTGTATCTTTTCTGTTCTTTTCTGAATATCTGTTTGCAGTAGATATTGTACAAGGTTAAGATTTACATATGGTATCAGAGCTTTATTGGCTTTAGGGGGATGCCTTTGTGGTCAAGGGTTTGGCTTAGGACTGTGATAAGCCTGTTTACAGTGGGAGATTTGCGATATTGTTTTTTAGGTGAAAATAAATGGCAAGCAATTCGAAGATGGAGATCGAGAAGTTTAATGGGAAAATATTTGATCTATGGAAGCTCAAGATGGAAGATATTTTGGTGGACAAAGATCAGTGGATCGTGGTAGATCCAGGTACTGCACCTGAAGGAACTTCTGCAGATGACTAGAAAAAGATGGATCAGAAGGAAAAGAGCACAATCTGACTGTGTCTCTCCGATTCAGTATTACTGAATGTGTAAGAGGAGGCTACAACCAAGGATTTATGGGAAAAGTTTGGGAAGTTGTATCAGTCTAAGTCCTTGATAAATAAACTATTCTTGAGAAAGAAGCTGTATAATGTAAGGATGAGAGATGGAGACTCGGTGGAAGAGAATTTGAACACCTTCAATACTGTGGTAAGTTAGTTAGTAACTGTTGAGATTAAAATTTCAGATGAAGATAAATGTATTAGTTTTTTGTGTTCTTTACCAGACTCGTGGAATAGTCTGGTTGTGGCCATAGGTAGTAATACAACTTATTTGAAGTTTGAAGAAGTGGTATCATCCTTATTGTCGGAGGAGATGAGATGGAAGAATATGGAAGGTCATAGCATAGACAAATTATTTGCAAGAGGACGTTCCCAAGAAATAAATAGATCTAATTTCTCAAGTGGGAGATCTAAGTCTAAGGGTATATCTAAATCTCCCAGAAAGTTTGTAAGGGTATGTTGGAGGTGTGGAAAAGAAGGGCACTACAAGAAGCAGTGTAGATCCAAAGTTGAGAAAAAGAAGGGATCTGAAGAATCTTCTTCTACAAAATAAAAGACCTCCAAGGAAGAAGGAGGGGATGTGTACTTGGCCTCTTTAGGAACACATGCAGATCATGAGGCATGGTTGATTGAATCTGGTGCATCCTTTCATATCACTCCCCACAGGGAGTGGTTTTGCAAATATGAAAAGTATGATGGAGGTAATGTTTTCTTAGGTAATGATTCGACAACCAGAATCATAGGAAGAGGAAGGGTCAAGTTGAGGCTCATATATGGAAGGATTAGAACACTTCCTGGTGTTCTTCACATCCCAGGTATGGCCAGAAATTTGATTTCTGTAAGCAAAATGGAAGATGCATGGGTAAAAACAATTTTTGAAAAGGGAACTTGCAGGATGGTTTGAGGAACAATGGTGTTGATGAAGGGAGTTCAGTTTGGAACTTTGTATAAGCTTCTAGGAAGAACTATTAGTGATGGGTGTAATAGCTCCATTGTTACTGATATTGGAGTTGAAGAAGAAAGAACTCCTACAGTCTCTGGAGAAAAGGCTATGTTGTGGCATCAAAGATTGGGGCATATTGATGAGAAGGGTCTTTGACTACTACACGGTAAAGGTATGGTTGAAGGTATGTCTAACTGCTCTCTGGATTTAGATTTCTATGAACATTGTCTATATGGGAAGCATAATTAGGTAAGATTCCCCTTTGGTGCAGCGAGGGCAAAAGGAATTTTACAACTAGTTCACAGTGATGTTTTTGGACCTGTGTCGGTCCCATAATTGGGAAAATCTATGTACTATGTCTCATTTATAGATGAATTCTAGAGGAAAACTTAGATATATTTCCTTAGGAAGAAATCTGAAGTCTTTGACAGGTTTAAAGAGTTTAAGGCTCTTGTTGAGAATCAAACAGAGAAAATAATTAAGGTGTTGAGGACAGATAATGGTGGAGAGTTCTGCGGGAATGAATTTGAAGAATTCTGTAAGAAGTGAGGTATAGCAAGGAAAAAGACTACTCCATATACACCTTACCAGAATGGAGTTGCATAAAGTATGAGCAGGATGCTGATGGAAAAAGCAAGGTGCATGCTCAGTGGTGTCGGGTTAGGGCAATAATTCCGGGCAGAGGCAGTGGGTACTGCATGTTATTTGGTAAACAAATCATCCTCATCAACGTTGGGTGACAATACTCCACAAGAGGTATGGACTGGTAAGGATCCTTCTCTCACACATCTTAAGGTATTTGGTTGTGATGCATATGTTCATGTTCCAAAGGAAAACATGAGTAAGCTGTATAAGAAGGATGAAAAATGTATCTTTATTGGATATAAATATGGTCTCAAAGGTTATAAGCTTTGGAACCCAGAAACTAAGAAGGCAGTGTATAGCCTAGATGTGGTATTTAGAGAAATGAAGGATCTTGTTAAACAAGAAGTCCTACCAAGTAAGGAAGAAATAGAGAAGATAGATTTTGATTTAAAGGATGATGAATCAAACTCTACAGAAGAAAATGAATCAGAAGAAGAAGATCCTCGTACTCCAGTATTGAGGAGATCAGATCGAGAAAGAAGGCTACCGAAAAGGTATAGTCCATCTGATTTTTGTTCAAATTTTTCTTTTTATATTACTGATGATGATCCTAGAACTGTCAGGGAGGCAGTGGATTCAGAGGATGGAAATATCTGGAAAAGGGCCATGGAAGAAGAAATGGCATCTTTGGATAAGAATGAGGCTTGAGATCTAGTGGAGTTTCCAACTGGAAGAAAGCCCATTGGAAGCAAATGGGTATTTAAAAAGAAGCTGAATGCAGAAGGAAAAGTGGAGAAACAAAAAGCTCGGTTAGTAGCAACGGGTTATTCCCAGCTTGAGGGAATTGATTTTGGTGAGATTTTTTCTCCTGTTGCCAAGTTAACCTCTATAAGATTTCTGTTATCTGTTGCTGCTGCATTTAATTTTGAAGTAGAATAGATGGATGTGAAGACAACATTCGTGCATTTGGATCATGGATGATTTTAAGGATGGAAATTTGTTTTAAAATGTAGAAACCTTGGCGAATCTTACTAATCCTTCATATGCCAACTATAAATGTTTAACGATATTTTTGTAAAAATATTCAAATTTATAAGGATTTTATATAGTTTTTATAA
>ML850877.1:12452-44017 GCA_009831015.1 Picea engelmannii
GAATGTTGTAGACTCATTAACAAAATCTGTGAGCACTGAGAAGTTCTCTTGGTGTAGAGGATCCATGGGCATTGCTGCCCTGGATTTTTGACTATGTAACCCTGTAACTCCCTGTATGCAAAGAAAACAACAAGTGGGAGAATATTGGGTATGTGTTATATTCTTTGCACGAGTATTTTTCCTTGGGAAACGTGACACCTACCTCGAGAAATGTGTCAAGTATTTAGGTGGTTTTTTGACACATGGTTTTTGTCGATGGTTTTCTATTTTTGGTTAAGGAAATAGGGTTTTGGACTAATCTAGGTCATTGGGTTAGGGTTTTGGATGATGTTGGCTCCTATATGTATATTGTATTGTAAACAATGTAACACAATGAATGAATATAGAATATGCTAGTTTTCCTGGTTTGGATTTCCAGGGGAAAAATATCTGTGTAATGTTTGTATTTTCCATTGTATCTTTTCTGTTCTTTTCTGAATATCTGTTTGCAGTAGATATTGTACAAGGTTAGGATTTACATCTTCACCACAGAAATCTCAACAATCACAATATTTCCTTTTATAGGTTTTATTCAAGCTATTTGTTCTATTCATGTAAAATTATAATTTACTAAATTACCAATTACCTTTTAATCATTGATTTAGATTGGATCATTATATTATTTTTCATCTATCTCGATGCTTTCAGAGTGGAAAAAATTGAGGAATCAACTTGCAGGGTCATTTTAGTGGCAGGTCCCAGTTTGGAAAATTGGGACTAGAACCTTCCAGATCCATTTTGAGGAATTAAACGACATTTTTTGGGGGTTCTAGAGTCTGAAAGTTGTGCAAAAAACCTTGATGGTTTTCTACACTCTGATACCTTTGCAACAATGTAGAACGTTCATCAATCAAAATTTATATGCAAAATTTATGCTTCCCGCAAGTTGACCTATCGTGTTGACCACAATGGTACGAGAGGATGCCACGTCAACCCCCATTACTCATGCATATGGGGCTAGAAACGTGAGGAATTTCAAGAAGATTATAGAAGGTTCAAAACCCTACCACAATTGAGGGTTGAGGAAGTAAAAAACCTACCCCTGGATGGTTATCGGGCTATGTTAAATATTGGGCCACTAGGAGGAGAAGGGGTTCCATTATTTTGCATTGTATCTTGTACCATAGCTGAGAAAAATATTTGAGAGTGGTATTATCTAAGAATAATAGAGGAGGAAAGATTCTATAGCAGCCATACATGCCACAGGTCAAAGGAAACTCCATAAAGAGTGCCTCTTTCTTTGTACTTGCATCATTTCAATACCAGAGAAAAGAGAGTAGGATAGCCTCACATTCTAGATGGGTTTTCTTCCATATTGGGTTTCCCAGGTCATATCTTGTGTTTATTTGTGGATAGTGTGATTGTATTTTACTATTCTCTATTTTTCGCATTTTTATCTATTTCATGTAGAAGCAAAAAATCAATAGTTAAATATTTTGGAGATCTAAAGGAAAAATAACCTTAATAGTAAAGATTTTAGTATATTTGTCCCCGAGGTGTAGGACAGTCGGTGACAGAGTGTGTTGTTAAGCCACTCCGTGATGTTAAAGTCACCGGTTCGAAACCTGTGGGGACAAAAAATCCAACCATGTTAACGGTTGGTGTGGCTCAGGCCGGGTGCGATCCCCGGGTGATTTTGATGGCTTAGATGCCCCTGAGTCGCGGTTTCTCAAGCCACAGGTTAATCGCAGGTCCTGCACAAATTAACAAAAAAAAAAAAAGATTTTAGTATATTTATCAAATCTGTTGTGACCAAATGTTCCATATCCACATTAGTGTATAGATCAATCCCCTACCCATGTGTCACTCATATGCACAAGTGCACAAGTAATTTCTTATTTAAAAATATAAAATAATGAATTATCATCACCCAACCCCCACATTTCCTATTTTCACTCTTAGGTGTTCCCTTGCTCCTTATTTATTATTTGAGTGGGTGCACATGTAGTTTCTACTTTCAATTATTAATTAACCCTCTTTAACTTCTCCCAACCCACTATTAGTTACTTCACACTTTTTGAATTTTAATTCTTGTTTCTCTTTCTCCTCCTTGATTTGTGGGTGTACTAGTAATTGGATTTTAGTTAACTATACTTACTTTATTTGTATTTCATTCACACTCATAAAATGTATTTATTTATCAATGAATTATTATTAACTAATTCATTTCTCTTTATTACATTGAGATATCAAATAATCTATATGCTCAATCATACTCCTAGTATCCATTTAAATAACTTTCCTCTTTATGTTGCAATGCATAAACTATATGATAATTTTTCTTATATTAAATAAAATATGTATGCTAAGGGAATCATATTTTCTATTCTTTAACAAATATTCTTTCAATGTACACTTGACTGATGTGACCAGGGGGGCATCTTTGACCCTCCCTCTGCTAGTGAATGTTCTCGCACCCGTGATCAATATCTACGACTAACATTGATAGTGGAGTCATAACATATTGGTGGTTAAAATACCCCTTAGCCTCTAGAAACCACTTACCTCATAGGGGACATGCATCGTCCCAATATCATTTTTTTAACAGAAACTGAAATTGTATTTATAAAAGGGGGTTGTGCTGAAGCAAACAACTTATTACATAGTGTTAAATTTCAGCATGCTTAAGCATTTATATGAGGTTGTAGAATGAGTCATACAACACATCAAAAGGTTGATGGAGGTTGTAATCGAACTAACTGCATTATGGAATTTCTTACATGAGTAGTTTTTAACAAATTGCTTACATAACAAGAGACACAAAAGTACATTTCTAGATTGGATTATGGGTTCGAATTCTTGTCATCACTGACTGTGCACCTGAAGACGTTTTTTTCTTCTTAACTGCTATAGTCCAAGATTCTTTTCTTTTCAAAGACTTCAATGTTTCTCCCTCCACTCCTGACATGCATTGATTCCCCAACAACAATTGTGGAGGCTTTGTGGCCTTGCAAGATGTTGCCTCCTTAGCTTCTATAAACCACTTACTACCATTTGTGGGCCCGACTAGATCCACCACCTTAGACCCTACCTTTTGGTTGCCCCTTAGGCACCTTGACTCCATGCAGAACCACCCTGATGCCTTGACATCAATTTTCCAATCTACATCATATGTATGAGGTCCACATTAGAGGTGCGAGTACACACACACACATATAATTTACGATTGCCATGGATTTTCCAAGATTTCCCTCTACAACTCATCCACTTTGTACATTCATTCACTTTTGTACCAAATTCAACCCCATGGCATATCAATTCACTGCCATTATCGGAAATTTAGTCCATGATTTTCGTGAGTCTATTTGATTTCCTTCACGAAACTGAACTCTACTATAACATACCAAGAAAAAATAATTTTTTTCTGATACTAACTATAAAATACCTCTATTCTAAAAATGGATTTAAATGCTCTATGCAAATAAAATTAACAATAGCCATCATGATAAATTACTCATGCATGTAACAACATAATATAAATTTGTGAATGCATGTAATTAATAAAACATAACATTCAAATATTCATTTACATAGCATCATTAATCATGTAAATATAATATAAAAATTATATTTTAATGGCTAAACCAACTGGCTACGTACAAGGGGCGTTCCTCCTAGCCATAGACGTTGTTTTTCAAATTCTATCAAAAATGGGCCACCCCCAAGCTAAGTCTATGATTCCATAAGGAGGTCTTACCCTCTTCGTTGTCCACTCTCCACATTCAACAACCCAAAATCTAGGTTCTATTCCAACAACAGTTCCAATCCACTGGATCTCTTCCCCTCAACTTGAAAACCCAAGGAATGTGATCCCCTTTCTTTTCCACGTAGTCCCTTGAGCCTTCCCACTTCCTTGCAAGGCTCCAATTCATAGTTGGATAGGAAGTGTCATAGTTGGGGACTCCAGGAACTCTCATCCGCTCTAGGAGTTCTCATGATATCCTTCACAATTTTATTGATCCATTTCCTCAACATGAGAATACATCATAGGCTCACAACCCAATTTACAGGCACACATCCCACAATTTCAACATAAACACAACCCAAAAATGGTTTCCTTAAAGGATAGCATGGTTGATTCTCTTTCCCAACACCCAGTCCTCTCTTGTTGCCCAAAACGCACATGCAAAATATGTGCCCTCTTCCTACTTGAATTTCCATCTTATCCCTTTCTTGCTTGACTCTTTCTCTTTGTTATGACCCAAGAGGGGAATATATATGGCTAAATGTATATGATATGATCCCAAGGGGGGGAATATATGGGCCTAGATGCACATGTAATGTGTAAATACATATGTAATACGGTTGGCCTAGTGATAAAGGGGCCTCATGTGGAAGTGTGAATAACTATATATAAGAGGTCATGTATTCATTATTTAGGGGTGAATGGGAAGTATGAATGGTATTGGGTTATTTGGAGGGGGTTCCCCTATTCTTTAAGGAGTTATTCTGTAACTTATCTATATTGGAGTTGTGCTCCACGTTGAAATTTTGTACATGGTGTGTACTTCAGTTATTTTATGATATTTTGAGTATTTGGATCATAACAATGACACCTCACAAAAAGCCATATCCATTAGGTTGGGTGTGTGACGATGCTAAGTTGCAAGTGATGAAATGGTGTAAGACCAGGTTTTCAATTACAACTAATTTCTTTGATGAGGTTTAGTTATATGTTGTGCCTCTTGACATTTGCGACATTGTCTTGGGTAGTCCATATCTATTTGACAAAAAGGTTGTGTTCTATCGAGAAGAAAATATATATAATCTTCTCAAGGATGGGGTTGAATATATTGTCAAAGATCATCACATCAAAACTAATGTTTCTTTAGTGAGTACAGGGAACATGAAGAGACTCATGAGCGTAAGTGAATATTTTGTTCTCATGAAAGTAAAACATAAAGAAGAAGAAATAACAAATGCTTTAGCAAGTTGTGATCCAAATTAGAAGAAGGAATTGATCAACATCATATCTAATTATGATGAGTCATTTCAATAACACATAGGGTTTCCTCATAAAAGAGAGGTTGAACATGATATATATTTGCATCAAGATGCTCCTCTTCCAAACATTGGAATGTACAGGTCATCAATGACCGAGAATGAAAATGTTATGATCCAAATACTCAAAATATCATAAAATAACAGAAGTACACACCATGTATGCAATGCCAACGTGGAGCACAACTCCAATATAGATGGGTTACACAATAACTCTTTAAAGAATAGGGGAACTCCATCCAAATAACTCAATAGCATTCATAATTCCCATTCACCCCTAAATAATGAATACATGATCTCTTATATATATCTATTCACACTTTCACATGAGGCCCCTTTATCACTAGGCTAACCCTATTACATATGTATTTACACATTACATGTACATTTATGCCTCTATATTCCCCCCCTTCGGATCATATCATATACATTTAGCCATATATATGCCCCTCTTGGGTCATAACATAGTACCCTCCTTCAAAAAGATTTGTCCTCAAAGATTTGCTTTTAAAGGATTCACATGTGATGAAACCAAGTAATATGACTTTCTTATGTTCCTTCTTTCTTCATTCCATTGTTGATGATCTATCCATCCAAAAAAAAATATTTTTGGTCTTATTCCTTGGTGTCTAGTTGTTAAATAATTTTCTTTCCTTTGATTCCATGTATTTTTGTTGAAGCTTCTCCAATTTGTAGCCATTGTTGGTCTCTGATAATAACTTGTTGAAGAGTAGTTTGGTGATCCATTGTTCCATGAATATTGACAAGTATTCCATCTTCTTCCTTCATAATGTTGATATCGTCCTTCTTATATTCCTTGAAATGTTTCTTGGTAACAAGGGCGTCAATACGGTTTCACATTTCATGGTCTTCCTTAACTCTGCACATGCATTTCATCTATCTTCTTTTCAATGACAATGGAATCTTTGATCATCTTTGCTTGGTATTTGATTACTCTAGCCTTCGAGATAATACCATCATATTTGGCATGCACATCCTCTAGATGGAGTTCAACTTCTTCAAGTATATTCTGTTGACCTTCTTGAATCTTGTCTTATTTCTCCTTTTGAAGCTGCAATGTGGTCCCATCTAACAAATTCTGATGTCCTTCTTCAGTTCTAGCTTGCATTTCTGACTTTACCTCATCCATATTTAAGGATTCCTCAACCTTCTTGCAAATCTCCTCTTGCAGTCTTTTGGTAGATTCTTCATCCAAGATTCTTCTTTCTTCTTTATTTTGACAATTCTTATTTTCTTCTTTCAATCTCTTAACCTCATCCAATAGTTTTTTATTATGGCTTCGTAATATACATATCTCTTCATTTTTCTTTTTCAAATCTTCTCTTGATTCATGTTTTTCCCACTTTCCTTTGCTAGTCTTTTCTTTCTCTAGGTTATTAACCTCCTTAATGAGTGATTCATTAAGGGATATTATCTTAGATATCTCCTCACCCTTCTTATTAATATCTTCCTTTACTTCTTTTAATTCATCTTGAATTCTATACATTTCCTCCATTTTTGTATCCCTAATCCATTTATCCGAGAAGCGTTTTTCAAATTCTTCCCATGTGCAGTGCCATCTAGTATTTTGATCAACACTCATCCACCACTTCCAAGCTTCATCAAAAAAATAATCTCTTTCTTTCCTAGGAGTCATATTATATTCTTTTACCAACCTCAACCATTCCATAGAATTGATTTCATCTTTATCTTCATCTCCTGTAAATTTAGATATTTCCATTGATTCTTAATTGAGGTCTAATCCCAACCCTCAAATCACAGCTTGAATATGTTAAAGATAAAGATCTCAAATATTTGTAATACTTGTTCCAATATTCTCTTCTATGTGTTATCTTTCCAATGGATTTTGAATCATCTCAACCAGACATCCAATCAAAAGTTATGATAGTTTTAAGTGAACATACCTTTGAAACCCTGATTTGGAGTCTGCCCTCTTGGCCGACCTTACTTATGATGTATGTCTGCAATTTCAACCCTTATTAATCTGAAATTGTGGCCTGCAGTACTTTGGAATTTCTTCTCTACAATGCCATAGGTATGACCAAAATTTGATGTGCCAAGTGGAAGTTATGGTAACTTCCCCACCCTTGCTGATTTTTATCCTTTCCAGGAGAAAACACTTTTACAGTGTGTCCCGTGCACAATAATTGATATAAAATTCTGAAAATCATACGCGAAATACTATGTACTGTCCACTATTCAATGCAACTTGTCTCACTCAATTTGGATTCTCCATGAAAAATTTATGGAAGTTTTACCGGGAACACCTGTTTGAGACTAGTCAACTACCCTAACTTGCATAGGGTGTATCTACAAAATTAGGATGACCTAGAAGTTGAAATTTTTATCAAAGATACTATGATAATTTCTGTGAATATCCTCCATATTTTAGAGTCTGAAATGTTACAAAAAAAGTTTTATAGCAAAAATTCCGTGATGACTAAATTCAAGATGATTCCATAACCCTATCTTACACAGGCTATATCTACGAAAGTATAAGGCCTCAGGAGCTGAAATTTTAACCCCACATACCTTGATCTGTATAATAATTACATGCCAAGGGTTTTTTTCTGAAACATCGTAGAAAACAATTTATAGTGAAAATTACAAGGTGTCTCAGATGTAGTAGCGGAACCCCAAGACCTTGAGCACTGATACCAAATGTTATGATCCAAATACTCAAAATATCATAAAATAACAGAAGTACACACCATGTACAGAATGTCAACGTGAAACACAACTCCATTATAGATAAATTACACAATAACTCCTTAAATAATATGGGAACCCCCTCCAAATAACCCAATACCATTCATACTTCCCATTCACCCATAAATAATGAATATATGATCTCTTATATATAGCTATTCACACTTGTACATGAGGCCCATTTATCACTAGGCCAACCCTATTACATATGTATTTACACATTACATGTAAATTTAGGCCCCTATATTCCCCCCCCTTGGGGTCATATCATATATATTTATCCATATATATTGCCCCTCTCGGGTCATAACAATCTTCCCCAAAAGGATTTATTGATTCTCGCACTTCCCCCATGATTTCTTGTACTCAACCCATGCTGTCATAACTAGGTGAGTTGAATTCCTCACCCAAACTCTACATGAATTCAATGATTGAGTTTCTAATAAGACAAGGGAGTATTAGATGGTAAAGATGCATTAACTTAGACAAATGACATGGGTTTCCCCTTGGGTCCCTCTTTAGCCCCCTCTCTTGTGGAATCATGTCCTCCCATCATTATCAACCCTCTCATATCAGAGCCAACAATTATTATCATTAATGATTTCATTGCACATTTTTACATATCTTGGCCCTTGGCCATATTAATCCATATAGGCTCTTTGGTCCAAAACACATCGGATCACCAACCTAAATTGCATTTACAAAATTACATTATAATTTGCAAGGATTAAAACTAGGAAAGTTACATCTACAACCACAAATTATACAACTATGCCTCTGTATGCTCAAGGAAGAATCCAATTTAGGAACATAGCCATCATTCCAACACTTGGATGAAACCAAGTAATATGAATTTCTTATGTTCCTTCTTTCTTCATTCCATTGTTGATGATCTATCCATCCAAAAACAATTATTTTCGGTCTTAATCCTTGGTGTCTAGTTGTTAAATAATTTTCTTTCCTTTGATTCCATGTATTTTTGTTGAAGCTTCTCCAATTTGTATCCATTGTTGGTCTCTGATAATAACTTGTTGAAGAGTTGTTTGGTGATCCCTTGTTCCATGAATATTGACAAGTATTTCATCTTCTTCCTTCATAATGTTGATATCGTCCTTCTTATCTTCCTTGAAATGTTTCTTGGTAACAAGGGCGTCAATACGGTTTCACATTTGATGGTCTTCCTTAACTCTGCACATGCATTTCATCTATATTCTTTTCAATGACAATGGAATCTTCGATCATCTTTGCTTGGTATTTGATTACTCTAGCCTTCGCAATAATACCATCATATTTGGCATGCACATCCTCTAGATGGAGTTCAACTTCTTCAAGTATCTTTTGTTGACCTTCTTGAATCTTGTCTTATTTCTCCTTTTGAAGCTGCAATGTGATCCCATCTAACAAATTCTGATGTCCTTCTTCAGTTTTGGCTTGCATTTCTGACTTTACCTCATCCGTATTTAAGGATTCCTCAACCTTCTTGCAAATCTCCTCTTGCAGTCTTTTGGTAGATTCTTCATCCAAGATTATTCTTTCTTCTTTATTTTGACAATTCTTATTTTCTTCTTTCAATCTCTTAACCTCATCCAATAGATTTTTATTATGGCTTCGTAATATACGTATCTCTTCATTTTTCTTTTTCAAATCTTCTCTTGATTCATGTTTTTCCCACTTTCCTTTGCTATTCTTTTCTTGCTCTAAGTTATTAACCTCCTTAATGAGTGATTCATTAAGGGATATTATCTTAGATATCTCCTCACCCTTCTTATTAATCTCTTCCTTTACTTATTTTAATTCATCTTGAATTCTATACATTTCCTCCATTTTTGTATCCCTAATCCATTTATCCGAGAAGAGTTTTTCAAATTCTTCCCATGTGCAGTGCCATCTAGTATTTTGATCAACACTGATCCACCACTTCCAAGCTTCATCAAAAAAATAATCTCTTGCTTTCCTAAGAGTCATATTATATTCTTTTACCAACCTCAACCATTCCATAGGATTGATTTCATCTTTATCTTCATCTCCTGTAAATTTAGGTATTTCCATTGATTTTTAATTGAGGTCTAATCCCAACCCTCAAATCACAACTTGAATATGTTAAGGATAAATATCTCAAATATTTGTAATACTTGTTCCAATATTCTCTTCTATGTGTTATCTTTCCAATGGATTTTGAATCATCTCAATCAGACATCCAATCAAAAGTTATGATAGTTTTAAGTTAACATACCTTTGAAACCCTGATTTGGAGTCTGTCCTCTTGGCCGACCTTACTTATGATGTATCTCTACAATTTCAACCCTTATTAATCTGAAATTGTGACCTGCAGTACTCTGAAATTTCTTCTCTACAATGCCATAGGTATGACCAAAATTTGATGTGCCAAGCGGAAGTTATAGTAACTTCCCCACCCTTGCCGATTTTTATCCTTTCCAGGAGATAACACTTTTACAAAATGTCCCGTGCACAATAATTGATATAAAATTCTGAAAATTGTACGTGAAATACTATGTACTGTCCACTATTCAATGCAACTAGTCTCACTCAATTTGGATTCTCTATGAAACATTTATGGCATTTTTACCTAGAACACTTGTTTGAGACTAGTCAACTACCCTATCTTGCATAGGGTGTATGTACAAAATTAGGATGGCCCAGAAGCTGAAATTTTTATCAAAGATACTATGAAAAATTTTGTGAATATCCTCCATATTTTAGAGTCTGAAATGTTACAAAAAAAAAATTACAACAAAAATTTCGCGATGACTAAATTCCGCGATGATTCCATAACCTTATCTTACACAGGCTATATCTACGAAAGTATAAGGCCTCAGGAGCTGAAATTTTAACCCCACGTACCTTGATATGTATAATAAATACATACCAAGGGGTTTATTCTGAAACATCATAGAAAAAAATTTATAGTGAAAATTACAAGGTGTCTTAGATGTAGCAGCGGAATCCCAAGACCTTGAGCACTGATACCAAATGTTATGATCCAAAAAATAACAAATGAGAGAGACATTATTATTAGATTACCGAATTCCTGATCTATTATACAATAAATTTGTGGCTCATTATATAGAGCTCACTGATAGTTATCAGATCTAACTTATTCTAAAGATAACTGGGGAGGTTGAGAGAATATCTCAACCACACACCAAACAAGGATCTCACAAATCCAACTCTCTAACAACCTCTTAATAATAGGATCACACAACTCATGTAGAGATTAAATCTACCTCTCAATACATTAGCAAGTATATTAGATAAGTAGGAATTATATATTCCAACACTCTCCCTTAATGACTACTTATCTAAATATCTTTGTGGTCATATCTTTATCATTGTCACGGCTTCAATTTTTCACTTGAGCTTGCTTTACTACGGGATTCATCCTTGAAATTTCTTTGCTTCCTCTTGTACCTTGTACCTTCATATAATTATTGATGTCCATATAAAACACAATCCATCTACCAGAATACATGGGTCATCTGCCGCTGTAACCGCTAGTTCTCTAGGAATTGTTTTCAACTACATAGCTCATCAATGTTAAACTCTCCCTTAAACATAACTTGGTCCCTCACACTCTGAGACTCACAACTTGGTCTCACACTTTGAGATTCTTCCATCTCACATCCCCGCTTTGAATCGAAGATCCAAAGTCTCTGATTCAACATCAAGCTAGCATACGAGTACACCTGCCACCCTCGTACCTACCCTAGTGGTTAATTCCACAACTTGATACAACAACCTCTTTGTCTATGAGAGAGTATCACATCCTGTGATCACATGCACTTATGCACTACAACATGTATGCCTGTTTATATCAGGGCTTACAACAAACCTGGGAAATTTAGCTTGCCTATGGCTAAGCATTACAACTTGGACCATAACCTGGGGTTTCGGGTACAACCGATCATGCACTCCATACAACATTCAATTAGGGACAAAAAACATTCAAAATGATTTATAACAATATCAAGAATACTCTCACCAATCATATGACCAATATTACAAGACCCTTACATATGTCCATTTACATCTCATCATCATTCTTGACCAAGACACACAACCACTTCACACAACTTGAATAAAATAAATACTCACAACTTCAAACAAAAAAAATATCACTCACAACTCAGTCTCACTTTTGTGACTTAATTTGGAGGATGTGTGAGTCTGACGGAATGAGCACGTACACCTCACTTCATTTTGCTATAGCACCTCCATGTAATGGCACGAACAACAACAAACTCCAAAAATGGTAGCCTCTCACTTTACGACTCCTTTACTCAGCAATTGTAGCTCCTCTCCAAAACTCAAAAAAAATGATTCCTTTAGCCTGACTCATCCAGCAACACTACCTCTCAGGCTAACTGTCATTCAATCTCTTGTCTCACACAATCCTCCTTGTTATTCATACCATATGAAAGGGCAACTGCGGTTGGTTCATTGATGATTCTTTTCACATCTAAACCAACAATTTTTCCAGCATCTTTAGTTTCTTGACGCTGAGCGTCATTGAAATAGGATGGCACTGTAATGACTGCATTTGAGATAGACCTTCCCAAATAAGCTTCTGTTGTTTCTTTCATCTTTGTCAATATGAATGCACCAATCTGACTTGGTGAATACTGGTTCCCGTTTACTTCAACCCAGGCATCACCATTGGTTGCTTGAAATTTTTTGAACGGGACCATCTTCATCTCTTTCTGTGTCTGGGGATCATCAAATCGCCTTCCTATCAAACGCTTTGTTCCAAACACTGTGTTTGTTGGATTGGTCACAACTTGTTGCTTAGCAGGAGTGCCTACATGAAGTTCTCCCTTCTGATTAAAATCTACAACAGATGGTGTCGTCCGTGCACCTTCTGAGTTTTCAGTGACCTTGGGGTTCTTGCCTTCCATGAGAGAAACACATGAATTTGTTGTTCCCAAATCAATACCAATCACATCACCACAAGCTCCCTTTGAGATGAAAGCTCTGGCTGCATTTCCCCATCTCTGGCTCAGTGACGAACCAAAGTTTGAAGACTTGATGCACTGGGTGGCCAGATATGTAGATTGAATTTTTTATTTGCGGCCTCTCCTTTGCACAATCTACTCCATATTCCAACGTACAAGAACGACCTCTCTGGTGATGGCCAACAAAAGGGCCATCAAAATTTTGATCTGGGAGTTCAAATCGAGAACATCATTGAGGCTTTGCATAGGCGCCAGGTTCACCTTGAGTGAAACATCTTTGGGGGTCACTACTATGAATGGGAACTCTCTACTGTTACACGAGGGCAAGATGGGATCACTAACGACAAGAACAATGTATACACACAACAAAAAATCCTCCTTTCTCCACTGCAAATGCTATTCTCCACGCTTTTCCAACACACATACAATATTTCAAGTACTGTCTGGTTGAGAGTACAAATATGACCAGAATTGTGAGTAACATCCCAGATTTCAAGTCGCAAGCCACACACAGTAATCAATTAGTCACATCCATTGAAGAAGCATTATTTTCAGCTGACACGAGATGCAAAACATCTCTCTCCACACTGCCACCATATACTACTAATCATTGTGGATTACACTGCAGATGAATGGCTCTCATCGTATTCTCACGAGAGAGTCACACTTAGTATGCTGGTAGCAAGCCTCAACAATTCTGTGGCTTTCCAATTTCACACCAGCAATGATTCATGCTCTACAGAATCGTCCCAAATGGTATTTCATTGCATATTTTCTCCAGGAAAATGGAAACACCTGCTCTCTCATCAGTGCACAACGATTAATTCAAATTTAGCGAACCGGGGAATTCAATTGATAGGACCAATCGTATGTAGATCGCACCAATACTGTGTGTGAGTCTCATATGATGGACAAAGATTTTCCAAAACCACAGTAAGTCAATGATATTATGCACAACAGTGAATAACTCCAATAGGAATGATCTCCTCCACTTGGACGCGATACCATCCAGTGAAACCTCAAAGTATAGCAACGAACTAGAGGAAATATCCACACAGAGGGATGGTCAGCTCAACTCTTCCACAACGGCTCCTCTCGTGGTTCCTTTTACACGGATCCTTTCATCGAAGAAAACTTTCAACAACCGGTTTCCACGGTGTTCCCCACAACAAACATCAATCTCGGTGTCTCCACAGCGTGGCTAGCATTCTTTGCGATGTCTGGCTTTCAAAATTTCTACAATCAACCCAACATATCTACTCTCCTATGCTAATGATTAAAACACACCATTCTCTCTCTCATAATACAGTCCCTCTCGTGAGAGAGCTAGGCCTGTCCAAGCTCTGATACCAAAATAACAAATGAGAGAGACATTATTATTAGATTACTGAATTCTTGATCTATTATACAATACATTTGTGGCTCATTATATAGAGCTCACTAATAGTTATTAGATCTAACTTATTCTAAAGATAACTGGGGAGGTTGAGAGAATATCTCAACCACACACCAAACAAGGATCTCACAAATCCAACTCTCTAACAACCTCTTAATAATAGGATCACACAACTCACGTAGAGATTAACTCTACCTCTCAATACATTAGCAAGTATATTAGATAAGTAGGAATTATATATAAGGCCTTAGGAGCTGAAATTTTAACCCCATGTACCTTGATCTGTATAATAAATACATACCAAGGGGTTTATTCTGAAACATCGTAGAAAAAAATTTATAGTGAAAATTACAAGGTGTCTTAGATGTAGCAGTGGAACCCCAAGACCTTAAGCACTGATACCAAATGTTATGATCCAAATACTCAAAATACCATAAAATAACAAAAGTACACACCATGTACAGAATGTCAACGTGAAGCACAACTCCAATATAGATAATTTACACAATAACTCCTTAAATAATATGGGAACCCCCTCCAAATAACCCAATACCATTCATACTTCTCATTCACCCCTAAATAATGAATACATGATCTCTTATATATAGCTATTCACACTTGCACATGAGGCCCATTTATCACTAGGCCGACCCTATTACATATGTATTTACACATTTAGGCCCCTATATTCCCCCCCTTGGGGTCATATCATATATATTTATCCATATATATGCCCCTCTTGGGTCATAACAATATTCCCCAAAAGGATTTCTTGACTCTCGCACTTCCCCCATGATTTCTTGTACTCAACCCATGCTGTCATAACTAGGTGAGTTGAATTCCTCACCCAAACTCTACATGAATTCAATGATTGAGTTTCTAATAAGACAAGGGAGTATTAGATGGTAAAGATGCATTAACTTAGACAAATGGCATGGGTTTCCCTTTGGGTCCCTCTTTATCCCCCTCTCTTGTGGAATCATATCATATCCTCCCATCATTATCATCCCTCTCGTATCAGAGCCAACAATTATTATTTTAATGATGTCATTACACATTTTTACATATCTCGGCCCTTGGGCATATTAATCCATATAGGCTCTTTGGTCCAAATCACATCGGATCACCAACCTAAATTGCATTTACACAATTACATTATAATTTGCAGGGATTAAAACTAGGAAATTTACATCTACAACCATGAATTATACAACTATGCCTCTGTATGCTCAAGGAAGAATCCAATTTAGGAACTTAGTCGTCATTCCAACACTTGGATTTAGAACACTTCCCCAAATTATTCTCCATGAGAAATTCTATCAAACACATAATATGCAACTTTTAATTTCCTTCATATGCAAGCTGGTTTATGACCCACATAGCCCCATTGTTGTAATAAATAGCTTTGATACCACTTTGTAATGTACCCAATACCTTTTGTCCACTGTTGAGGCTATGGGGTACTTCTCAAAAACCACAATTTTCCTTTATCTTCTTTCTCCGATACCATTAAATAACTTCCCAACCATTTAGCTAGGCTGAAATCTACATTCTATATCTCTATTACCACACTTCCTCATTATCTTGTTGTGAAATAATTAATGCATGCAACAAAACAATGCAAGTTCATGTATACCTAATTAATTTATCATAGATATAGATGTAGACTTATACATGCATGGAGAACAATGTTCAATTCATAACTTGAAAGCTTTAAATCAACATAATTACAATAAACCATAAACAATTATCTTTATGGGTATTAATGATCTGAAAAATCCTTAGATGTTGATAATTTTAAATACACATAAACATCTACTTGATATTCAAAATAAAAAATGATTGTTTGATTGTTTTGCAAATTACATGTGAAGAACTTATCTAACCAAATCCACTTTAATAATAAATGACTTGCAAATAATTGAACTTGAAATGAACAACAATAATATAATCACATACAAAAGTTGGAGAAAAAAGAGTTCACCCAATTTGGGCTACCTCTCCAGGTCAACTTCTGTTAGAGAATTATTTTATTAATGCTCAAATACTTGTGTTTTACAATGACCTTTTTACATATTTATCAAATGAAGAAATAGAGTGCACCGTTGAATTCCTAAAAAATCGTGCAAAATTGATATAAAATACTTGAGATTCCGTCAATGTACCCCTCAAAACGCTTTATGGTTTAGCCACATAATCTTGTGTACCCCCAGGCATGAATTTCGAGACCACTCTGCATTAAATTATGTATTTTTCTTGGGGTGCGCACCATTAAATATGGCGCTCCTTCTAACTAAATCCAAAAATTATTGGTCATACATTAAATATAGTTGGTTTGTTTTGTAACCAAATCCGAACTATAGTCAAATTGTTTAAGTCGTTGGTGTTTTTTATAGTAATCCGGGGGTTTGAGCCCCACCTACCATACTATATAATCCTTTTGGTTTCAACGAATTGGCATATGGTTAAAATTGTAGTATATAACCTCTGCGTGAATCTTTGGAACAAATATATTGTTATAACAATATAAAACGTGGTTATAAAAACTCCTGCACAAAAGTCATGATAGCTCTTGTTTCAGTTGCATGGTATATACATAGACCAAAGGCCAAGGGTCGAGGGGTTGGTCCCTCGGCCCTTTGGCTGCCCATATGAAACTTTGTTCAACTTTAAATATATAATATGCCATATAGATATCAAGTGACATTGCGTGATATGTTGGTAGAGTGGAATTTGTTAATACCTTTTGGAGGTCGCAGGTTTGACCCCCGTTGACTCCCAAATATTTTAATGAACCATGAAATTAGAGGCCAATGGGAGGCTACCACATGGAAGCTCCTCATTGGCCCTTCAATGTCACATGTCATAATATGATTGGACCAATTGTCTGCCACTTGTCAATCTACCATTCATCCACTTGTGTTGTACCTTGCCCAATCATTTGCCAATTAGGTTCTACATGTCACCCTTGTAGTGGTGACATGTGTCACCCCTTTATTTTCCCTTGTACTTTGACCTTTGACATTTTTGCCAGGTTTGACTGGAACTTTGACTGCTCATAACTTTTGCATACGAACTTCGTTTGAGGAGAAATTTGCACCGTTGGAAATCTATCGCCAAGATCTATGCAATGATGGAATTTTTGGGATGATTTGAATCATTTGAAATTTGAGCATTTATGAACCATTTTGGACCTCTATGGATGTTCTAGATCTTCCTGGATCTCTATGAGAATTCCTGGATCATTCCTCCCCATTGGAAGACTTTTCGACCACCAAAAGTTTATTCAACAACTAAGTGAGGGTATATTTCCCTTACCCTTCCAATCTCCATCCATTTGGATTTACTCAGTTTTACCCCTTTAAGATAAACTCGAATACATTCCTCATCACCTCACTGTGAATTTATGATCCTTTTGTCGAGAATGACATCTTCCTATAGCTCGTCCAAATACTCTAGAGAAAAATCATCAACTGCTGGAACTTGAATACTTTCATCTTCATCCATAATCATAGGAGGCTCATAAAGATTCAAATTCTTAACATTTACCACTGAATACACCAACATGTAGGTTGGTATATCTACACAAAAGGAATTAGTACCAATATTCTTTAAGATCTTGAATGGACCATATCGGATTGGCCTTAGATTTTTACCTTCACCTTTCATTCTATATTTGTTGATATGTAGCCATACTTCATCACCAACTTCGAGTTGATGATCAACCCGATGTTTGTCATGCCTTGCCTTATACTTGGCTTGGATTTTATCCAATTGTTCATGTACTACTTGATGTACCTATTGAATATTTTGGATGAATATTTTATCTTTATCTATATCATCTTGTCCATATTCTTTACCCACTTCTCCAAAAACAAATTCCATAGGTGATTTAGGCAAGTACCCCAAACATACATCAAACGGAGTTTTTTGAGTAGACGAATGCATGGTATGATTATAGGCATGCTGGATATAAGGTAATTGTTCATCCCATAACTTAGGATGTTTGCTGCAATATCCTCGAAGTAGATGTACCATTGTTCTATTTACCACCTCTATCTGTCCATCTGTTTGTGGATGAAAAGTCGTGCTCTTCTTCAACTTAGTGTCCATTAGCTCCCATAAATGAGACCAAAAATTTCCCAAAAAGCGAGAGTCTCGATCTAATATAATATATGTAGGAAGTAAAAAATGAACCCATACATTATTGAAGAACATCTGTGTTGTCTGTTCAGCTGTGACATGTTTCCTGAATGGCATTAGAATACACATCTTGTTGAATATATCCACCACGACATATAGATAATCATGACCTGCCCTAGACATCAAAAAACCCCATACAAAGTCCATGGAGATAATTTCCCATGGCTATGAAGGTACCAAAAGTGGTGTATATAACCCCAACTTTCTGTTGCTAGACTTACTTGTGGCACACATGACACACCCTTTGATATACTTGGAAACTGTCTCATTCATCCGAGGCTAATAAAATACCTTTGTAACTGTGCTATTGTCTTACCAACTTTGAAATGAACAGAGATGAGAGATGTTTGAGCTTCTTGATTACATTTACTCTTTCATCTCTTGGTATACATAGTTTTCCAAGATGATATGTTAAATTGTCATGCATATAATAGTATGATTGTTGATTGTCATGATTTAATGCATCATATACTTCTTTAAAATCATCATCCCTAGAATATTGTTCTACATAGATTTAAGGTGCTAACGGATTATACCTGAGTATTATGGATGCATTAATTATTGGTCTTAATAACATAGATGGAACCTTGTTATGAATACCCTTCGTATACTTTATTACTAGATGAAACTGTTTAAAAAAACCATCCAACTGAAGTATCATGACTGTTCTAGCTTGGTTTGTGACTACAAATACTGTAAAGGTTGATGATTTGTATGAATTATTGTCTCCTTTCACATTAATTAATGATTCCATTTCTTTATACTTTGTACCAACGCATACAATTCCTTATCATATGTTGGATAGTTAATCACAACTTGAGTGAAAGTATTAGAATGATAACATATAGTTTTACTTCATTACATCAAGATTGCACCCATGGCATATCCACTTGCATTAGTTTGAATCTCAAATGGTTGTTGTAGATATGGAAATGCTAGAACTGGTGTGGTTCTTATCTTTTCCTTCAATGTCTTGAAGGCTTTATGCTGCTTTCCTCCCCATTGAAAGACCTGTTTAGCACTTGTTAATGCATGTAGAGGTGTTGATATGTATGAGTAATTAGCAATGAATTTCCTCTAGTACTGTACTTCTCCTAAGAAGCTCCTGACTTCGGTGGAAGTATATGGCTTGGGCCATTTCACAATGACTTCTAATTTTTCAAGATCTTTTTTAACTAACCATTCCCCACAATGCAACCCAAATATACCAGAGAAGTTTTTCCAAATTCACATTTAAATAATTTGATATACAACTTCTCTTTCTTCCAAAGTTCCAATACTATCTTGACATGCTTTATATGATCTTCCCATATTCAACTAAAGATCAATATTTCGTCTAAACAAACAATAAAAAAAACATCTATGTAGTGTCTGAACACATCATTCATCACTGTCATAAAATTTGTTGGTGCATTACATAACCCGAATGGCATAAACAACCATTTGAAAAAGACTTACTTGGTCTTGAAAGTAGTTTTCCATATGTCACCTTCTGCAATTTTGATCTGATGATAACCACTTCTCAATTCCAACTTAGTGAAGTACACAACATTCTTTAGATGATCTAATATATCATCAATTCTTGGAAGAGAATAACAGTTCTTTACCAAAATCTTGTTCATGGCTTGAAAATCAATACACATCCTCCATGTGCCATCTTTCTTTGGAACTAATATAATAGGAGAGCCACAAAGAGAGGATCTTGTTCTGATGATTCCTTTATTGAGCAACTCCTAAACTTGCTTCTTGATTTCTGCATTCTCGATCATTGATGACCTTTACATTCCAATGTTCAGAAGAGGAGCATCTTGTTGCAAATATATTTCATGTTCAACCTCTCTTTTAGGAGGCAACCTTGTGGGTTATTGAAATAAATCATCATAATTAGATATGAAGTTGATCAATTCCTTCTTCTGATTTGGATCACAATTTGCTAAAGCATCTTTTATATCTTCTTATTTATGTTTTACTATCATGAGAACAGAATATTTACTTACGCTCAAAATATTTACTTATGCTCATGAGTCTCTTCATTTTCCCTGTGCTCACTAAAAAGAAAATAGTTTTGATGCGATGATCTTTGACAATATATTCAACCCCATCCTTGAGAAGGTGATATTATTTTCTTCTCGATAGATCACAACCTTCCTGTCAAATAGATATGGACTACCCAAGACAATGTCACAAATGTCAAGAGGCACAACATCTAACTGAACCTCATCAAAGAACTTAGCTATAATTGAAAACCTATTCTTACACCATTTCATCACTTGCAACTTAACATCATCACACACCCAACCTAATGGATATGGATTTTTGTGAGGTGTCTTCTTCAATCACAACTTCTTAATGATTGCTTCAGATATTAGATTAACTTGAGATCCACTGTCAAATAAAGTATCTACCTTTGTATGCTTGACTATAACTCTGACATGAAAAATATCGCTTCTTTTCTTTTGATTAATATCACTTTCCATCTTGGTAGGTTGAACTGAAGAATTTGAATTGATATCTTATATATCTTTGCATCCTATGGCCACGATCTTGGATTCATCTCCAGAATTTGACCCTAGATCCTGATGAGTTGATGCAAGAGTCTTCTGCTTCCCTTTATCCTTGAATTTCTTCGGCCGTAATTCTGGATGCAACTTCCAACACTTTGATTCCTCATGTCCCTTTCTCTTATATTGAAAACATGTAGATATTCCCTCATCTTGATTCACTGTGGATGATTTCTTACTCTTCCATTTACCTTTCAGTTTCTTCTCTAACTTGAATGGCTTCTTATCTTTGCTCACATGATTACTCTTACTATTCTATAGATGTGTATATTGTACTAACACCTTATCATTGTTAGTAGGGATAAACATTAGAATAGTGTGACGAATATACGAGTGCATACCACCAATGTACTTTAGAAGAGTTTCATGAGTATACAACTAATTTTGTAGGGATAATGCCTTATTTTTGAATTCCTATGTATATGCCTAAATATTCTATCCTTTACCCTGTCTTAGATGTTTCCATTCGATCATTATCACCTCTGTATGTGACAATGGATAGAACTGTGTTCTTATAGCCTTAGTAAACTTATCGCAAGAAGATATTATTTTACCCTTTTGAACCATATCAACTTGCATCTTACTCTCCCACCATATGAAGGAAGTTCCACATAGTCAAAGAGAAGCTAATTGTATCTTTACAGTGTCGTCCATAATATCTCGAACCCTACAATATACCTCTATTTGCTTGATCCAATTATCCAATTTCTGGCATTCAGTTCTTCATCATAGGTCGACAATTCAAAATTAACATCTAATTTTAGTAATGGAAGATTATGGTAAATGTTATTAGAGGACTTCTTTCAATGAGAAGAATGTTTACTTACTTTATAAGAAATTGATGATGATGATGAGGAAGAGTAAGGGGGATCTGAAGGTCCACCACCTTCACTTCCTCCTTCTCCTTTTACCGAAGATTCTTCACTTGGAGGCTTTTGAATTCTTCGTTCTAACTCATCTATTGTTTCTTTTAGTGATTGAAGCGTAGATTTGATCTCTTCATGAATCATGGGTTGATCATCTTCTTCTCCTTTTTCAGAAGCCATCTTATGTCGTCGAAATCTCTTTCCAATTTCGTACTTATAACTTGCAAGTTTTCCTATACCAAGTTTGATTTTGGCTCTTGTAAGCATCCACTTGCAAAATAATTGTCAAACCTTGCTCTGATACCAACTTGATCCAAAAAATCCTTAGATGATGATAATTTTAAATACACATAAACATCTACTTGATCTTCGAAATAAAATGATCACTTGATTGTTTTGCAAATTACTCGTGAAGAACTTATCTAACCAATTCCACTTTAATGATAAATGACTTGAAAATAATTGAACTTGAAATGAACAACAATAATATAATCACATACACAAGTTTCAAAAAATGGAGCTCACCTAATTTGGGCTACCTCTCCAGGTCCACTTCCAATAGAGACTTATTTTATTAATGCTCAAATACTTGCGTTTTACAATGACCTTTTTACATGTTGCTCAAATGTAGAAATGGAGCGCACCGTTGAATTCCTAGCGAAACATCGTGCAAAATTGATATAAAATACTTGAAATTCCTTCAAGTTACCCCTCGACACACTTTACAGTGTAGCCTCATAAACTTGTGTACCCTTGGGCACAAATTTTGAGACCACTCTACATTAAATTGTGTGTATTATTCCTTGTGGTGCGTGCCATTAAATAGGCCACCCCTTCTAAACAAATATTGAAATTTTTGGTCATACATTGAATATATTTGGCTGGTTTTGTAACCAAATATGAACTATAGTTGAATTAGTTAAGTCATTGGTGTTATTTATAGTAATTCAGGGGGTTCGAGCCCCACCGAATATACTATATAATCCTTTTGGTTACAAGGAATTGGCATATGGTTAAAATCGTAGTGTATAACCTCTGCGCGAATCTTTGGAATGAATATATTGTTATAACAATATAACACGTGGTTATAAGAACTCCCACGCAAAATTCATGATAGCTCTTGTTTCGGTTACATGGTGGATACCTAGACCAAGGGCCAAGGGTCGAGGGCTTAGGTCCTCAACCCTTTGGCCACCCATATGAAACTTTGTTCAACTTTAAATATATAATAGGTCATATAGATATCAAGTGACAATATTGCATGATATGTTGGTAGAGTGGACTTTGTTAAGACATTTGGGAGGTCGCAGGTTCTACCCCTGTCGAATCCCAAATATTTTAATGAACCATGACCATAGAGGCCAATGGGAGGCTTCCACATGGCAACTCCTCATTATCTCTTCAATGTCACATGTCATAATATGATTGAACCAATTGTCTTCCACTTGTCAATCTACCATCTATCCACTTGTGTTATACCTTTCCTAGTTAATTGCCAATTAGGTTCCATGTGTCATCCTTGCAGTGGTGACACGTGTCACCCCTTTAGTTTCCATTGTACTTTGACCTTTTTTCCAGGTTTGACTGGAACTTTGACCTCTCATAACGTTTGCATACAAACTCTGTTTGAGGCGAAAATTACGTCATTGGAAAGCTATCGCCGAGCTCTACGAAATGATGGAGTTTTTGGGACAAATTGAAGAATTCGAATTTTGGAGATTTTATGAATCATTCTGGACCTCTGTGGATTTTCCAAATATTCTTCGACCTTTGTGAGCATTCCCGGATCCTCCTGGATCAATTAATCATCAAATAGTTGTATACATAGGACGTTCCATCCAACCATAGGATATTTATTTCCCATACTCGTTTTGCAACATGGCCACCCGCGTACTGAGGCTATGATTACACAAGACAATATCACCTATGACTAGCTCTAATCCTTTCACATAACCTAATTTTCCTATAACTCACAATCTATAAACTCTCACAACAATCTCAATCCACCAAATCTCTTTTCTCTTCAGCCTGCACAACCCAAGGAATGGGATCGCCTTCTCTTCCATGAAATCTCTCTAGTTATCCCACTTCTAAGCTCCAACATAGATTGGCTAGGAAATATCATTGTCGGGGAATCAATGAATTCTTAGTTGTCACTACATTAGCTCAATGGAAACAATTTAGCATACACATAGTCATAATTATTCATAGTTTCATGACATTCGTTTCCCATAATTTCATTACATTCATCATATGGTAGCATAGGTTCCGAGACAAGCTCCTCATAGCATGAATGTGAATAATTCCGATACACACCCAAAATTTATAGAATAGATTTTCTTGATTATGATGAGCCAAATGTCTTCAGCGGAATCCCACGTATCTCTCTTTGCAACTAATCTCAAGGCCCTAGGACTTAGGAACACATAAAGTAAAAGACTAAGGATTATGAATAAAATAATATTATTTTTCTTTAGCCCCTCCTTGAGCCCCCTAAGTCGCCTTTCTTTCCTCTTTTGTAGAATCAAAACCCCCCATATTTTTTGTCATTCTCCATCTACAACATGCGATGTGTATTTTATTATTATTATCCAATGTACATTTATGTATCAAATTGTTTGGCCCTCATCCATTAATTATATACACATATATACATTGCTAATTTGGGAATCAAAATTGGGGTGTTACAAAGATGGCCATTCAAGTTCCCTTACACAACGGAAGAGGGGAAGACCATCATTTTTTTGGGAAGTTTTTATGGAGTGACCAACTGAAAGAATGAACAAATTTACAATTGGTTCTGTGCAAAGTTATAAAATGTTGTGTAATTGATATTGATAGAGCCATTATTTTTTCTTATTCTTGTTGGTGATTAGCAATGGAGAGCATTGTTTATTTCCACGAAGATCTATTTTGATGAAATAGGCAGGCCACAAGCATGAACACCTTCTTGCAGAGGTTTTTACTGAATCTCCTTGTAAAATCTATCCCTTCTCTATTTATAGTGGAGGTAGGCAGTCAGAGGTTTTTGCAGAGGCTTTTTTCATCGGTGCACCTTTAAGGTACATACACACTGATGCATACATAAAAAATAAAACACCAATGGTTCAATGTTAAAAAGCACCGACATACATTATAATAAAAAGAACACACACCGAATAAATCACACCTATGTTGTTGAACATTACACATCGGTGCACATCTCTATCGCCAGGCACAATATGGTAGGATAAATAAAAAAAATTATAGAATCGATTTTCATTGTTATAGTGCATCCAATGATTCCAAACTCTCAAGCAAGTATCGATGATCACCTTCCTTCCAAAGACACTGTTTCCGGTGCTCTACTATGACTTGGATAGCTCCATTGGTAGATTCCACATTTCCAAATTTGGGAAATTACCATGAATTTTCATTTCCTCTCAACAATGGAACCATGCCTCCTCTGGACATAAGAGGTTAGGTAAAATTTTTATTACCTTCCTATTTTCAATTTCATCTAATTAAAATTTGAATTTAGCTTGAAATTTGGCATTTTTTTCAATTTTTTGTTCGATTCCACTCAGTTCGCCTAAACACTTCAACTCACCCTGAAGTAGTGCATATTGTTTTTAATTCATAGTAAGCATTGTCCTTGATGCATATAATATAAATGTATGCACCAATGTCATTCAAGGAAGAGAATTGCGATAAATTCAAAAAACAAAGAAGTGCATCCTTTGGAATGCCCCACAACTAACGCCTAATTGGTTTCTCCCCGCACCGATACATTTCACTTAATTAAGCACACTACTAAATTAACGATATATAAATTTAACAAAGAAGTGCAACCATTTTAATCAAATGCACTACTATTTTTTACAGAACCATACTGGGACAAATATTGACTGACTTGACATAGCGAGGCATCTCATTGGATGCCCCATTCTCGGTGCTATATACTTTACAACACACTGCTGAACAAAACATTGGTACTCCAATATCATGGTAGCACCAGTGCGTTAATAGTAACACATCATACTACTTCAGTTGCGGTAAAGAAATTTAATCTAGTGGTGGCCATATGTCCATCAAACAAATTGGTACAGTAAAGAGAATGACACTGGGATGATTTTTTCATAATCTATCATATTGGTGCATCTTATTCGATGCACCACTACAATACATGGTGGTGTGACAATAAGCATGGAACACTATTGCGTAAACAATAAAAGTACGGACCATGATAGGTTTTGAAAAATAATCATAGTTGTTCGTCTTCTGTAAGGCCCTGTTATTGGTGCATTAGTAAGACAATGCACCACTAGACATCATGTCGGTGCTCTAGTAAAATGGCACACCGCTAATTTCATTTTAACAAAGTGCATTCATGATTTTGCATGCCATAAATTTAAGCATTGCGATGTGTCTTTGTTAACGAAATGAACTAGTGCGGTTAAAATCACTACACTGGGAAAATATTGTATGATTTCACATGCGAGGGAATTTCATTGGATTCCATGTTACCAGTTCTCTATACAAGCCAACGTATCGCAAAACATAATTTTGGTTCTACAATAACATGGTAGCATCAATTTTTTCATATTAACACATCGCACCGCTTAAGTTACGATGAAAAAATTTAACCTAGCAGTGCCTTTAGGTATAAACAATGCACTGGTGATGTAAAGAGAACGGAACTGGGCTGATTATTTCATAATTTAACAGTGTGGCACGTCTTATGGGATGCATCGATAACATACATGGTGGTGAAACAATAAACATGGTGCATCGGTGCATATTAGTAACAAAATCTCATGATGTTGTTTTTTGTTTGATATAGAGTACCAACGATGGGGCATAGGTTCTATTTTAGGTACAACGATTATTTTTTTAGATTTTTTTGCATAATGTTTTTTTTTATAGATTTTTTTAAATGTAATTTTTTTTTTATATATGTGTGTTTTATAATTTAAATTTATGTTATCTATATATATGTTCCTAACAATATTTGTATGTGAATCAAAGATGATGACGACGGGAGGAGGAGCAACATCAACAACAACAGGACCTCAGGGATGGTTTTAGGGGCTAAATTTCGCTCATGGGCTAATTTTCCAAGGTTTTTCCCAAAAACGATTATCTATTCTAAAAATGATTCACCCAAATTATATAGGATAAAATTATTTTACCTTAAAAATCACCAAAAAAATATACAAACTATATAAAATCCTTAGAAATTTGAATATTTTTACAAAAATATCGTCAAACATTTTATAGTTGGCATATGAAGGATTAGTAAGATTCACCAAAGTTTCTACATTTTAAAATAAATTTCCATCCTTAAAATCGTCACTGCAATAGGTCGAGACACACACATTTGTGCATGAGTGGGAGGTCATGAAGAGGGAGATGAAGTTGTTCCCTTTCCCTATTTCATAACTGATACACACCCTTTTGATGGATTTTTTTCTCCTCAAGTTTTATCAGGAGGGTACATCCCTCAGGGGGAAATCTTTGTTGTTACAACAATTGATCCATCGATGGGATCATGGGCGACAAGAGTTCAAGGTCGGTCTCGATCTGTGGTCTCATCCCACAGAAGAGGATGTTTATTTCATCATTGGGTTGTCTAGGAGGGGGGAGGATTTTCCTCAGTTCCTTGAGCTACCATATGGTGTTGTAGGAGAGATCCAACCAGCATATGTGTAGAGATATGTCCATCCAAAGGTTCATTCCTCTTCGTAGTTCTAGGTTCTTGGTGGTCAACTATAGATACGTTCATTTTGTAGAGAGGTCATTAGGTTCCTGTGTCTTATTATGTTGGCACTATCATAGTATAGCTCTAATGAGAAGTGCATTACATGCCTTTATTGTATTATGTAGATAATTTAGTGAAAATGCCTCGATTGATTAGGTGGTCGGATATTTTTTTGAGACAATTTTGTCTTGCATTAGATCATAGTCAAGTCATTTTACATGGGACAAAATGTTCAAAACCAAATATCAATATAACATAGAAAAACCTCATAATAAGTACTCAACACCTTGGAAAAGAGAGAATTTCAGGTAATAAGCCTCTTTGAGGGGGCAACCTCCTTATACCCCACATAAATTTCCAAATACAAGATGATTCCAAATGAAAATGTCTCCTTGGTATATATAGGAGACTAGGAGGTATAATTACAACTAATGGACTCAAGCTGACATCAATAAAATAAAATTACTAATGTAATATGCCCCAATTAATGATCCATATGGATATCAGTGGCCACCCACCTTTTCCAACTGACTCAAAACAATTTTTTGATAATTTTGGCAATTTACTATTTTTAGCAGTTTTAACTTTCGGGGCCATTTTGAGGGCCTAAATGAAGGTTTTTTGGGATCTAGCTAAGATCAAAGTCATCCGTGACTGGCCAACCCCAACAACACTCACTGAGATTTGGATCTTCTTGGGCCTTGCCAATTTCTACTGCAGGTTCGTGTTGGGATTCTCCCATATTTCATGGGCCCTCAACTAAATAAACAGGGGTGGTGGAAAGGAGAAATTTTCATGGGGCCTGTCCCAACAACAAGCATTTGATGGTTTGAAGAAGCACTTCTGCTCAGCCCCAGTGCTTTCACTACCAAACCTGCAACATCCCTTTCAGATCGAGACAGATGCTTTAGACTATGTTGTGGGCACTATTCTCACTTAGCACGACCACCCTGTGGCATATCATAGTGAGACACTGTTAGATATTGTCTGTAAGTACCCTAGTTACGACAAAGAAATGTACTCCATTGTGAAAGTCTGCTGCCAGTGGAGACATTACATTCTTGGGAAGGAGACAATCATCCACACTGATCATAAGCCACTGAAGTTCATGTAGACACAGGGAAAATTGCAGAATGACCGACATCAAAAGTGGTCCACATACTTGCATCAATTCCACCTCAACATCAAGTATAAAATAGGAAGCACCAATCACGTCACTGATTGCCTCAGTAGACCGCCAGTTGTGACACTCACCATGGTGCTAGACTCTTGCGGTCATGAGACATCTAGATGGCCCCAACTCTATGAGACATACCTTGACTTTGCCACCACCTACCAAATGTTGGGTGCAAACGCAGTTGTCGATAATTTCCATATTCAGGATGGGTTGTTGTGTCATCTGGGCCATATCTGTGTTCCATCAAGTGAGCGAGAAAAGATGATCTAGTAATCCCACTACAGTTGGGTGGCATGACACTTCGACGTCGAAAAGATAGTGGAGATGTTACATAAACATTTCTACTGGCCGAAACTTTGACATGAGGTCAACAAGTATACCAGGTCCTGCACTGCCTACATTATTGCCAAATTGACCACTAAGAAACAGGGCTTGTACACCCCTCTTCTTACTCTTGTCAGGGCATGGGAATCCATCTCCATGGAATACATTTTGGGCCTCTTGTCCACCAAGTGGGGAAATCACTGTGTTTTTGTGGTTGTTGATCGCTTTTCTTAGATGGCGATTCTAGTTGCCTGAAAGAAGAGTTTCACAGCATAGGCCACTATCAAGATCTTCTTTGAATGAGTTTGGGTACATTTTGTAATCCCACAAACCATGTACTCAGATCGGGATATTTGATTTCTCAACACATTTTGGTAAAGCCTCTGGTCACTGCTGGACACCAAGATCACCAAATCCATGACCTTCCACCCCCAGACAGATGGCCAAACCGAGGTGGTAAATCGAATGGTTGTGCATACCATTCGCATGTATAATTCAAATAACCCTCACACATGGGATGAGAGCCTCCCCTATGTCCAACATAGATACAACCGATCCCTGCATAGCTCAACTGACCACAACCCCTTTCAGGTGGGGTTGGGATTCCAACCATTGGGTCCCATATATGTTTCACTTCCCCTTGTGGTCACCTCGACCGAATCATATCCTGCTCCAACTGAAGCTGGAAAATCCACCCGGTTCATTGAGTGGATCCAACACATCTTCCAATAGGTTCAGGACATCCTACAAAAGTCTAATGAAAACTACAAACAATGCCATGATCAACATCGAGTGCCACACAAGTTTCAGGTGGGCGACGAAGTTTGGTTGCACTTGTAGAAAGAATGCCTTACAGGACCCCATCAAAGATTATCCCACTCCATTATGGTTCTTACACTATCACTAATTCCATGGGGGATAATTTTTTTGAGCTCAACATTCCTCCTTTCCTTGGCATGCACCAAGTGTTCAACGTGGATCTCCTTCACCCTTATTTCCCACCATTATTGGACACCTCAGAAGTAGCAGAACAATTGACACCAACAAAGATCAACCTCGACTGCATACAACATGCATCTAATGATCCGATTGTGGAAACACATATCAAGGGCACTCAACAACAAAGGATACAACTTTATTGAGTTGTCAAAGAAGGGCATCTCCTGCACCAAGGCAAGTGGCTCACTCGGGGCCAAATTCAACAGAAATTTCCTCATCTGATGGGGGACCTCAACGCAATGGATACCATTGATTCCTAAGGAGGGAGGATTGATCCAAGTGTATATTGGTGGCCACCCACCTTTTCCAACTGGCTCAAAACAATTTTCTGATAATTTTGGCAATTTACTATTTTTAGCAGTTTTAACTTCCGGGGCCAATTTGAGGGCCTAAATGAAAGTTTTTCGGGATCGAGATTTTCAAATATATCCAAAGGAATGATTGATCCCCCAAAATTAATCTCCTCGATGATACCTTTCCAATGGGCTATCACACACCTAAAATGGAGATCGTATGCAAAAGTTATGACCCCGAGAAGTTGATGTACTAACTTACCCAAATGGGGCCCACATGACTTTTGGCGCTTCATCTCCTAGGGTTAGGTTTTTGGATGTATAAGGTTTTTGAAATTCTTGTTTATTTTAAAAATTTCTTTAGAGCCTCATTGTAATCTTCTTCTTGCGAATGCGCGCAACCATCACTTATCTTCTCAGAGATAAGCCACCACCATTCCAACAAGCTTGTTTCCGCTGCATTTTACAGTTTCATCTTATTTTGTTATTGAATAGAAAACCAATTTTACTGTATCTCTGTTATTTTTTTTGTTAAGCACCTGTTAATAATCTGTATTCATTTCATTCTTCTCATAAAATCTGGATCAATTAAGGGGTAATGAGCCACTATTTAGGGATTAACATGCCCCTCCCCTTGAGACAAGTGTTGTCCGCAATGCTTGAGTACCTCTGGATGGTTCTGTATAAAAGACTCATCTTCCCAAGTGGAATATTCAACCGATATTTTCCTCCATTTAACGAGATACTCTGAAATGAATCTATTCCTTAGCTAACAAATTCTTGTTTAAGTGATGGGTTCAGTATCCAATATGATTTTTCCTTCCTTGTCAAGTTCTGGCAATATAGTTGTTGGGTTACGAAAAGGTACAAATATCTTCCTTTTTCCCACAGTTCATGATATGATTTTGATTGATTCTTTAGATAGTTAGAGATAGATAGGAAAGAATATGATTAATATGTCTCTTAGGGTTGTTATTAAATTTTTATTAAATAGACTCTAATTTATGATTATAATGGTTTGATTTTGTTGCAGAATTGAATAAATAACTGTCAAAGATAACCAAAGAGATTTTGGATATGCGCAGGCTGTCGAAGGTTGAAGACTTTTTAGGCGTAAAGCAGTTTGAAGATAATGCATTTTCTATATTGTAATTTTATAATAGTAAAGCAATCCTGAGGATCTTTCGATCCTCAGGATAGCTTGATTTACCCAAACTATTGTAATATATAAGAGGGTAATAGATCCAGAAAAACATAAGGAAAAAA
>ML850878.1:0-11257 GCA_009831015.1 Picea engelmannii
TGGGATGCCGAGTTTTGACTCCAACTCAATTTTAATATACTCTACTCTATAGACCGTTGGTCTGGGGGCATGGATATCTAATTCTCCCTTGCAAGGATCCACCATGGGCACCACTTCCCCATTCAATGCTATCCCTTACGATGGGGGTCACATCCCACCTCCATCCCCTTCGCTCAGAGGAACTTTCCAATGACCGATCGGGCTTAATACCAACTCTAGTTTGTTTAGTGGAGGGAGTCTTGGAACTTAATCCTACATGAATCCGGTGGGATCCATGCCATTTTCTTTGTTCGATGCATTTGGAAACAACAATTTCTCTTCTTTCTAGACCGGGGTCAACCCCGTTTTTGGTCAACAAAACCCTATGCAAGGTTTCATTCCTTCAAAGGGAGCGATGACATGAGTTTACTTTTCAAAAGGTCATGGAAATCCTTGGCAAGGTTCATTTCCTTCACAAGGTATGCTGATCGGGGGAAACCCCTCCCACACTCTATGGAACCCCATGTAGGGTTCAATACCTATGCTAGGAGGGTCGGTTGGGGGCATCCCCAACCAAGGTCCTTGGAATACTATACATGGAGCGATCTCTGCACAAGGAATGTCATCTAACTATGGGAATCATAGGATGATGCACAATCAAACATAAGTCCCTTTTACTGGATAGGGCCACCATGGTATCTACCAAAACCCTGGCCAACAGTCAAAATTTTCCTGGAAACCTGGTGCCAACCAAAATCTAGGGCCCTCTTTTCATGTGAATACGCCACAACCGAGACTACCTTTTCTAGAAACTCTGCATTTTCTAGACTTGTCATGATTTTTGAATGACCCAATCTATCATGATCTGCATTGCCCCCCCATGCCGACTAATTTTCCCTCAGACATCCCTAAGTTTGAAGGAAATCCTGGTGAAGATCCAGATGATCATGTCATGACTTTTCATTTATGGTGCTCATCCAACTCATTAAAGGATGATTTAATTTAGTTGCGTTAATTTCAATGCTCTCTTATAGGGGGTGCCATAAAATGATATATCGAGCTCGATAGCTCGAAGTACACTTACTTTAATGACTTGGCTATGGTTTTCTTGAACTATTTCCAGTTACTGGTAAGATATGATGCCGACACTGAGTTGCTGGCCAAATTCGAGCAAATGAAAGATGACCATATCTCAGACCAAATCCAAGAATGGTGGCAATGAAAGAGTTTAATTAAAGTCAAGGTTGCTCCTAAATTTTTTCTCGAGTGGTTCCTAAAGTTCTTGGTACCTTGTGTATCCAAAGACGTCGTGACGTCTAGAGTTTTTTTTTCGAGGAAGAGTCTATCATGAGAGCCCAAAAACTGGAGCTGATTTACTCTCAGTTTGGTATGCTATACAAGATCCTTCCCGATGCACCACGGTCGACGTTGGACAAGACCAAACCGAAGATTGGGCCTCACGCTGATAGAATAGTAAGCTCAACACAGATAAAGTCCACATATTAGTTGTTTAATAAGTTACACCAATTATCGATTCAATAGACTGTGGACATCCAAACTCCCAGTTCGGCTTCCCCCATAACCCAGACGTCAGATGTAAACACTGTGTAATCAAGAAATCCCAAGGGTAACCAACAAACCGAGAGAAAGAGGAAACCTAAAAAAATGAAGGGTAAGAGGGATACGAAGGCTGCAAATAATGCTCATGAGGGAAAAAATGAAAAGAGAAAGGTGAAGTTTTCATGTAAGCTTTGCACGGATGACCACTTGACTCACCAATGCCCTCGCCTTGAGGAAGCCCATAAGCTATTGGCACAAATGAAGCATGTCGTATTGACTAACCATTTTCCACAAGAGAAAAAACAAAACTCAAGCTTCCTCATCCATGAGAGCACCTAGGGATAGTCATGGAACCCTCGCGCCCAATACTAAAAATGGGGCCACAAAAATTTATATGATGAAAGCCTAAGCTCATCTACATAACATGGCTCATAAATATGTAATGCCAGAATCTATTGAGAAGGAAAAAAAATCCCCTAACTCACTGCCTCCTCTTCAAATTGAGAAGACAGTGGGAGAAACAATGACTCGCATCCCTAAGGGTGCATTCAAAAAGGATTCTTACAACCAAAACACAAGGGTTGCTCATAATTACTCCATAGAGGATCTGACACAAACTCCTTGTGCGATGTATGCTCTGGAAGTCCTCCAGAGTTTCCCCTCATAGAGGAAAGCATTACTGTCTGCCTTGGGAGTGGGTAAGACCAGTAACTCATGAATGATTGTTTTTAATCCTACAGACCATAAAATTCATCTCCCTCGCCATGTTTATTTTCAGATAGTAGTGGCATACACCATGAAATCGTTGACACAATTTTTTTTTCCGTATGGTGGTTAATGAGGGTGCCTCGACTTGCGTGATGTCGTTGGCATGTTGGAAGGCCATCGACCAACTTGAGTTGTCTCCGTTACCTATGTTAATTGTTGAAACGAAGTTTAATTTTTCCTTTCTAAACCTAAAACTCCATTATTTTCTAGTTATGGATCCACCCTTAGTTCTAAAAATGAGTCAAAAGTCTTTCGAAATTTTCGGGTTTCGGGATTCAACTATTCACAAAGCATGATTTTCAATTAAAAACTCCAAAGTTCTGGTACCAAAGTCTTGAAAAGGGTTTTATTTGAAATAAATAATTAAAAATAAAAACGATTAATAGCTCCCTAAACTTTCCAAATGTTTCTTTTCGATCATCACAACTTTAAAAGTATTATAAAGTCCCAACGTGATTTTCACTAAGTATATTTTAAATGCGATTAATTAAGTTTTAAACATATTTAACAAACATTAATCAGTCGCGATTCGAGATTCCCTGTATCAAAATGCTATCAAAGTCTCGACCCTCAAACCGTCGATTCCCGAATTCCCGTAGAGTAAAAATCTAATCCCTGATCTTGATTAATTAAAAGATTAATACAAGTGGTTAGTGTCTTAATTAATCCCATTGCAATTTCACGATTCAGGGTTTGCTTGTGTCATAGATCTTGGGGACACGATACTTGAAACTCTGAAATGTGAAATCATGAAAGTATTAAAACCATGAGCTTAATTAACTTAATTTTAAACAGGATTAATGATGTTCAAATGATTTTTTGCGTTTCGTTATTTGGGAGTCATTGAGGACATTTCTTTCGAAGCTCTAGTTTTGAATCACCGATATACAGTAGTATCTATAATAGACAAATGGATATTTTTTTTAACACAATTGCATATCTCTAGGCGTATCTTCCCCATTAAGACATTAAAGTTTTATCGCCTGTCTCAATACACTCATTGTAATATGAGTTAAAGGTTAATAAAGGTTTGGTTTTCAAATTTCATTCTTATTTTTCAGAATCAAGAGCGAGTTGCATTCAACAAAACTTACAATTTTTTTCTTTGCAATAGACTTTCGTTCTAGCACAAACATCATGGCACCTAGAAAGGAACCTAAGAAAAGTGAAGAAGCAGGTGAAAGCTAAAATCCGGAGGGAGATGTTATATCAGATACTACGACGCATGCTATTGATTCGATCAAATCCTGGAGGAAATTTTTTGAAACCTTAGACTATGAAATTAAAATTCCCCCGATGATTCCAAGAACAAACTCTAGGACATAGCAAAGTATAAGCTTCACAAGATAGCCACATGCCCACAACTTATTCCATACAATGATATGATCAGCTGGGATTTAGAGAAAACCGACATGCAGACAAGGAGTATTTTAAACAACCAAGGGGTCGTCATCGGCTTGTTTAGAACGGAGCATATCCAAGTAATGTATAAATTGTCTCCAAATCCTAAATACATTTATAATGCATAATTTGTAAGTGAATTTCAAAGAAAGGAATGCACAGAGTGAAATCAAACATATTCTGGTATAATCAAAGACTCGTGGGGAATTCCAACAAAATTTAGGGCTGATATCCATGGCAATTATGACACGGATCCATTAAATGAGTACATGGTTTATGTAGCTCTGATGCTATGTAGACTTTTCGGGAAGAAAAGCCCTACCCATTTCCCTGCAGCATGGGTGCCGCTTTTACATGAAGTATTCGAGGGTTACAATTTCAATTGGAGCAATATTTTATTAGACAATCTAGCTAAGGAGATTACAGAGTACCAAACGGAAAAATCCAAAGGTCGTCCTATATATTTTTACATGTCTACATACATTATGGATGCTATCTGCTTCGTGACTCCATTTCCTTTGATGAATTGGAGCTCGAACCCAACCTTCACTGAACCCATTCATAAGTATCACTCTAACCTATGGGAGGAAAATGTTAAAGATTCCTTTTACGAAATCTGTCATTTCGTAGTGTTACCTATGCATAAGATGTTGTATGGTTGTTCACCCCTTTGTATTTCAGAATCAATCATAGGAAACCTCAAGGCCACTGCCGATTGGTGTATCGAGGATAATTTCTCCTATGTCAGGGTTTTCGGATGCTCAATTCCTCCTCACATGCTTTTGAAATTCCTTCCTGACAGACTGGTGTGCAAGGAGGTGGCCTATCAAACAATAACAAGCGACAATGAGATAGAACTGAAAACAACTCAAAAGAAGTTCTGGCCAGTTTTCCCTGTGCAGATTGGGAAGTTTTCACTACTTAACCTTGGTCATTCCAAGGTTGAAGTTGTAGCACTAGAAGAGGTCAAATTGGTGGATCTCGAACACATAAAATATGACCCTTATCAAATTGTGGGAAATTACCTTTCCCACTGCAATATGAAAGCATACGAACATGAAAAATCCCCCTGCGACGACATGTTCAAAGGAGCTAGAACCTATGAGGAGGTATTAGGCAGAGTACAAGCATTATCACCCAGCTTGCAGGCCATTTTTTTGACCTTCCAGAGACACAGGTGAAGTGGTTTACCAAATGTACTGGAGGGAGAATCAACAACCCCTCCTCTAGCACAAGAAATTACTCCCCCAAGTTTCGGATCAAAGGTGCAGGATAAAGCAAATAAAGAGAAAAATCCAAAGGAGACCGAAACGTCTTTGCAAAAAGCAGAAGTTCCACAGACAGAGAACCTAGGATCCGAAACAAAAAAAAGGTCTAAGACACCTCCCTAGTCTAGTAAATCGATTCCCCCTTCACCATCAACTATTCATATTGATATCCCCAAAACAACAGAGGAAAAAAAATCTACAGAGCTGGGTAGTCCCATTAATTCCTTGATTCCTTTACAGTCCACTTTTGGGATCCCCCAGCTGCAAGTCATATATGCTAGTGACCTTACTCCTATCTATAGTGAAGATATAACCTCATCTGATTACTTTTTTAGTAAAAAGAGGAAGGTTGTGGTGAAGTAGGAGATGCATCATAGAGAAGGTACCATAGTAAAGAAACATTGAGTTCTGGTAGACGGGAAGAATTTGGAAGAAGAAGATTTTTCTACAGAGGTAGAAGGCTCTATGGGAGCCTTGGAAACAACCAACCTTTTAACTGTTGACAATACGAGAACAATCCTGAAACAAAGTAATCACATGATAACCCAGTTGCAGGGACAATTAAAAAATACTGAGAAAAATATCAGAGAAGAAATAAATAAAGGTCTGGACCAAGCTAGAGTTGTTGAAAAACAGGAAATTCAATTGCTTAAGTCAAGTCTAGACGAGATGAAAAAGAATATGCAGACGATCCAAATGCAATTTATTCGACAAGAAGAACTTGTAAGACAACTACAAGCTAAATTGAATTCAACAGAAGGCCATGTTATAGATTTGAAAGTTTTTCAGGTCCAGTCACTGGAGGTGCATACAAAGATAAAAGTTGAGCAATAGAGATTGATCTCCAAAGTAGAGATTATTCAAAATTGCTTTCAAGAAGTAAGTGAATCCTTTGATAACATTGTTTTCAAGGAAAAAGAGGCTAAAGCAACAAGGGCTACTTTTCAAAAAGCAGTAGTATGTTTAGTAAATGAAGAGCTTTAAAAAAATCCAAAGCTATCTGTCACAGAGAAGATCAGAGGCAATATCATGCTTAAAGTATGGGAGGCCAACATAGCCGAAAACAAGAGAATAGCTAAGGAAATCAAAGATGACTACGAAGAATTATTTGATTTTCTAGACAAAGGATCATTAGGTATTGGAAGAGACAATTGTATTGGGCTTCTAGGACAGATTAATATTATAAAACGCCAATTGAATTTCAAAGAGAACTTGAACAAAATTCAGATGGAAATTTCACAACTAAAAGAAATTGATGTTACCCTAATAGACAGGTGGTTGGTGAAGCCAAGCTTAAAATTGCAATCAATTAAGTTCCCTGATAAAGGGATTGAAGACCGGCTTCCGAAAATTCAGAGAAAGTTTTATCTATTCGAAGTGAAGGATCTTCCAGAGCCTCCCAAAATTTTTGTGCACTTCCTGGAAAAATGTGTTGAATGTATCAGATCAAAAGAAGGATATACTTCAGTAAAACAATGAACTATAATTTTGAAAGTTTATATTATCAAGATAATAGAGAAATAAAAGAAGATCATGCAAATGGTTTAGGTTTGCATTTTTGTAACTGTTTCCCCCTAGGAGTTAGGAAATCACCAAGCGTCAATAATTCACGACTTTGTATAAATACAATTTCATAAGACTAAGAGAGGGATTTTTCTACGCGGATTGTAAGAAAGAGAGGTTATTTTCATTTTCCAGAATTAATATGAATGTAGATTCAAGATTCCAAATCTTGTCGAGTCTGAGTTATGTGCTCCTCTGTTGTTTCATGTTTTTCATATATATCTTTGATGAATGCTTAACTGCAATTTAGTACAACCCCTACTGTGGTGATTAATTATTTTGGTCATCTAATCATTTACAGTTTTTCCTCTGTATCGGCTATCAACAGGTACAAGACCTGTGAATGTCTTAGGTTTCAATATCATATGCTTCATTAAAGTTTTCCTGTCTAATTTCTTCTTCTTTCACAAAGTGAGATTCCTCTTTAATTGATGCCTCACATTGTTCAACATCTCTATGTTTTTCTTTCATTTCATGCATATTTTATCTTTCAAATTTAACTCAGATACAGGAAACAACCTTTAATTTTGCTATACTATTAATTCAACGTTTTGAAGTTCTTCTTACATATTTCAAAATAGAAATAACAAACCTTGAAAACAAAGAAATTGATCTTTTAAAACTTTATCCCTCATGACTGTACCCGTTATGAGACAACCCAATATAGAGCCCGACCTATCAGATCAAACAAGCATTGATTTAAATTTATTTAACACCATCTTACAGACAACCAACAACCGATTTGAGTTAGAATGTTCATGGGTAACAATTGAGAGAGATATTAGCATCCAGGAACACTGGGAACCTCGTCAGAGATAGTTAAGAAACCAGACATAGCTTACCCTTTATAAAACCGACACTTTTTCCTTAGCTCTCTCTGCTTTTTACCGATGCCTTGATAGTATACTTTAGAGCCTTAAAGTATAAACTCAGGAACAACATCTTTTTGGCACCGTTGTCAGGCAACGAAAAAATGAAGCTTTTTCCCTGGGAAGAATGACATTGACACTTTCTTTCTTTGATAGTGAATGAAGATTGAAAACCCTATAAGGCTACCTTCATATTTCACTTGGCAACTCCACGATAAATAAAATGGATTTTAACCGAAAGAACACTAGGAAGAATCCAGACAACAAATAGACTTTGCTTGTTCCTGACCCAGAAAAATTTTTAAAATCAAGAAGATACCTTAAACAAACTGCTTCATCGACAAATAAAATTTATCAACCTAAATTTACACAGTCGAACACTAAGGATATACTTGAAGGGTCAAATACCCCACCTCTTTGTGGGGAACTATTTGCCGATGGGATTGAAACCCTAGAGCCTGGTTTTGTCATACCCGATTTTAAAACTGAGACTTTCTCAACTGTTTCTTTCACCAATAGAGGTAAAATATCTGTCTCACTTCCTACTTCGATTGACACCTCTTCACTTATCGAAGTTCCTTTTCCTATATCTCAGAACTCCGACGATTGTCCTATATATCTTGACTTGACCCCTATTGATTCTCCTGCATATTCACCCTGCGAGTCTGAAGAAACCAATCCACATTTTCCTATTTCTTCCTTCTCAAGTTTCCTGTCCCTTGATAACCAATCTCCTGAAACACTTATTCCCTATTCAAGCATAACCGAAAGGTTACCTCACCTATTTAAAAATCTTCCTTATAATTCCCAAGTTTCATCCTCTAAATCATCAATGGCTACAGCTGGAGGAGGTGTGGCTGGAGGCAGTGTTGCAGGTGGTGCTGGAGGAGGAGGAGCAGGTGACAAAGTACCACTCTCTCGAATATTTGAAAAAGTGGCTTCCAGATATGCTCCTTTGGTCCTCCCAATCCCTCTCCATGACTTACCTGAAAACTACATGAAAAATCTGTCAAAATTCACAGGAGAAGGTGATTTAACTGCTACCGAATACATCAATTTATTTGACCAATTTGCTGACATCCTTGGAATTGAACATGAAGATGTTTACTCGAGACTCTTGGTTCATACTTTTGAAGGAAAAGTGAGAACCTGGTTCTGAGGTCTAGCAGTAGGATCTATACGGTCATATGATGAACTCGAAAATGCTTTCATTAGACAATGGTGAGAAAGGAAAGACCATCTCTATTATCTAACCAAATTTGGGGCTCCGAGAAAGAAAAAATATGAATAAGTTATTGATTTTACCCAAAGGTTTAATAAATTATATAATCAAATTCTAGCCGAGGTCAAACCTTCCCAACCTACAATGAAAGTAACTTTCGCTGGAGATTTTGACCCTAATTTCACCCTGTTATTGAGGGAGAGGAGATCAGTAGACCTCACTAAAATGCAAGATGATTATTTAGAAATTGAATCAAACATGATGGCATTAGGAAACCTAAAACCCAAATTGGAAACTGGAAACAAAGAAACCAGAAGGTACATAGAACAAGGCGGACCCTCTAGATCAGGAATATCTTCGGAAGACAAAATGGACGATATGGCGAGAATAATCAAAGAGCTGTCAAATAAAATTTCAAGAATGGAACTAGATCAAGAAAATAATGAGCATTTTCCTAGAAAGGATTTCAGAAGAAATCCTAACCCTCAAATTCAACTAAGACAAATTAAGAATGAGGATAAAAAAATCCAAGCCCCCTTTAAAATCGAAAACTTTATAGGAGGAGAAGACGTGGAAGATTTTGAGGAGTTAGAAGAAGATATAAATAATCTTGGCGATGACTGTCTACAACCTTATCTAACGAGACAAGATTATGAAAAATATTTAAATACATAACATAGATTCGGGAATAACAAGAACAACAATATTACAGAAGATTCAATCTATCAGGGAATCATAGATGATATAATGGTTGAAATCCACCAAAAGTACAACCTATGGACTACAAACAGGAGTTTCACAACTACCCCAGTGAAAAAGATCTTGCCAAGGGGAAAAACAGATAAGGCAGTTTAAAAAATCGCTGAAAAGCAGACTGTAAAAACTAAGACTGCTGACACACAACCTACCAAGACAAAGTCAACAAACACACCAACCATAAACAAACAGAAAGTAGAGGTTCCTGTAACTGAAACAAAAACCTCACAACAAAATAAAGCTGAAAAGAAAGGGCTAGAAACCCAAACCATAGAGATCGACAAAACAATAGGAAGTTTTAATTTGGAAAATGAAATCAATAAAATCAAAATCCCTATACCTCTTGTCGAACTAGAAAAAAACCCAATACACAGAAAACAAATTGCTAAAATAATTAGTTTTTCAAAAAATGAAAGTGAGGCCGATGTTATAAATTTAGAAGATGAAAAGCCTAACATAATTTTTGGCCCACATTTTGAAGCTGCTAGAGACATCGTTGCCCCTTTCTATATCACGCTGATTGTGTACGATCACCCGCTCCATAATTGCATGTTAGATTCTGGAGCCTCTCACAATGTAATGCCTAAAGCCATTATGGATAGACTTGGTCTTGAAATCACCAGACCTTACAGAGATTTATATTCATTTGATTCAAGAAAAGTTAAGTGTATAGGTATGATAAAAGACTTAGTTGTTAATCTTGCACAAATACATGCGAAAAGTGTTCTAATGGATGTGGTTGTCGCTGATATACCCCCGAAGTATGGCATGCTCTTGTCTAGGTCCTGGGGCACCAAACTTGGAGGATCCTTCCAACTCGACATGATGTATGCCACGATTCCATTTTTTGGATGACAGTTAATGCGCTTGTACAGAGAAACCAGGTTGGTATTTATGGTAAGTGACCCACTTAATCCAAATAACTATATGTTTATATTGCTGATCAAGATTTAGGAAATTGTATTTTATCTATTGATGACGATATTGATGTATGTATAGAAGAGAGTTGTACATAAAAGAAAAAATAAAAATAACAAATAAAAGAAGATGTATATAGCACTGGTGTTTGGAAAATGTTTTTTGATGGTGCATCGTCTTATTTTTGGGCAGGGGATGGAGTGATTTTTGTGGCACCTGATGATAAGTTCATTACCCTTTTCTCTTATAGATTACAATGGAACATTGACCACACTAATAATGTATGAGAGTATGAAGCCTTAGTGTTAGGATTAAAATCTGTCAGGAGAATGAAAATTAAAAATTGGAAGTCTTTGGTGATGCAGAGTTAATTGTGAAATAGGTAAATCGTTAGTACCAGGCCAAACATCCAAGGTTAAAGTATTACTGAAATTGTGTTTGGGATCTGATCGAAAACTTTTTCTCCTCTGTTAATATTCACTACATTCCAAGAGCAGAAAATCAACAGGCAGATGCATTAGCCAAAGCAGCTTCAACATTCACACCTCCCACTGCTTTAAAACTAAAATACCATATACAAATGAAACATAGGCCTTCCATACCGAATAACATACAACATTGGTGAGTTTTTGAAGACGATGAACAACTTCAGAAATTTTTGGAAACGGTAGATGAGTTTGCCGAAACGCATGCTGACCAAGAAAACCAGAATGACCCCAAGAGTTCCAAGATAAAATTTCTAACCACCGTATGCTTGTTTTGAAAAATAATCATATCCCCAAGAGCTTGATTCCCTTAGAAAGGTTATTTAATCATGATGACATCCCTTTGAAGTCCACTTTACAGCCTCAGCCAGAGGAAGTTGAGGATTGCGATATAGGTACCAAACAAAATCCTAGGTTAGTGAAATTATCCAAGTACCTGTCTCCTGAAATCAAAAGTAAGTATGCTGA
>ML850878.1:18767-31565 GCA_009831015.1 Picea engelmannii
ATATCCAATTATCTGTGATAAAAAATTCAGCTTGTGGGTCGTTATATTTTGGGAGTTACACTCCGTGGAAAATAGGGTTTGTGGCTAGTCTTGAAACTAGTAAAAAACAAGTGTTTCGGGTAAAAACGTCATAACTTCTTCATAACAGATCCAAATTCAGTGAGACAAAATGTGTTGGTTAAGGTACAATATTTAGTATGTTTTGTAATAGTTTTAGATCAATTCAACAAATTTTTTGTGCGGGCCATGCTTTACAAGATCGCTCTCTAGAATAAGCCAAAATTCAACAAGGTATGCCATTTTTTCTATAACGCCTTTTCTGAGAGGTTCCAAGTAGTTCCACCTGGATGAATTTCATTAAAAACACCGAATAACATTGTATATCAGTTTCATATATTTATTCATTACAAATACAAAGTTATGATTATTTCAAGTTGGGGTTGTTGACTAATCCAAAACTAGTCATGGTTGAGACAAGCAGTTGATGAGTTGGGACATACATGAGGTGTATAGTTGATTATGTTGGAACATATTGATGAGTAATTATTGATTATTATTTGACACATGATTGGTATATACTTGGTACATGGTTGGATGCACTTGTTTATGGTACAAGTTGATTACAGGTTGTTTGGCGCAGGTTGGTGCATGGTTGATGCACTTGTTTATGTTGACAGATTGATATCTGTTGAGGATTGTTGCCTCATCTTAGTTGGTTCTGAGAATGTAATCTGAGTCTTGCATATAGAGATGGTTCTCTTGTAGAGTTGTACTCTATTCAGTTGTTGCTGAAAAACCCCCGGATTGAAGTCCATAATAAAAAGAAAAAATGTACATACATCTTGTGTTCTTTGTGGAGACGATTTGTTGATGATATGTTGCTGATATATGTTGCTGATATGTATTCACATATAACTAATTATAAATGAAAACAATGAGTAATGATAAAATGTTGAATGTTAACTAAGGAGTTTTTGTGTAAGAGGGAAGTTTTGGGAAAAAGATTCCCACACTCATTCACCCCCCCCTCTAAGTGTGGTAGGTGTGTCCAACATTTCTAGTGATCCATGGACATCACTTTCATGTGTGAGAGAGATAAGTTTGTAGTTATATATCTTGATGACCTGACTGTTTTTTCTAAATTTGATGGAGAACATCTAACACACCTCAAACAAACTTTCGAGAAATGTCGCAAATTTGGTTTGTCACTTAATCCCAAGAAATCCCATTTCACAATGAAAGAAGGTAAAATCTTGGGTCATATAGTGTCTAGAGATGGAATCAAAATCAATCCCAAAAGGGTCGAGGTAATATATACTATAAATAATCCTAGAAACATAAAAGAAATTCAGTCTTTTTTAGGAAAAATATTTTTCTTGAGAAGATTCATCCCTAACTTTGTTGAAATTGTAAACCTAATTACAGATATGCTTAAGAAGAACAATGAAGTGAAGTGGACAAACGAATCCAAAGCGTTGTTTCAATGTATCAAGAAAGTAATAAGCGAAGCACCAGTCCTGGCAAGCCCATATTACACAAAGGAGTTCCTGATTTTTTATTTTTCCTCTGAACACACTATCACAACTGTATTTCTACAGAAAAATGAGGAAGGTTTCGAGCGACCTATTGCATTTTTTAGCAAAAGTCTCAAAGACGTTGAGTTGAAATATGACATATTGGAAAAACAAGCTTATGCAATGGTGAAATCTCTCAAGGCTTTCAGAACTTACGTATTGCACTCAAAGATCATTGCTTACGTGCCTTCAAGTTCTGTTAAGGATATACTGGTTCAACCAGATAGTGACGGAAGGAGAGGTAGATGGTTAGCTAAAATTCAGGAGTTCAACCTGGAAGTCAAACCAACTAAACTTATTAAAGGTCAGGGCTTGGCCAAATTTCTAGCCGAATCAAATTTGAAAGCACCTGGGATAAATCAACTACAAGAGAATGAGGGATTTTTAAAGATAGATGAGCTTGATGTCATTGCACCCACAACTGAGATTCAAGACAAGTTCTCTTCTTCAGTTTGGTATCACGATATTGTTTCTTATTTACTGACCCTTCAATGTCCTAGTGAGATAAACCCATCCAAGGCTAGAACACTAAAGTTACACACCGTAAAATATTGTATCATAGATGGTAAATTGTTTTCAAAAGATCCCTTGGGTTTCCTGCTGAGCTGCTTAGTCAAGACCGAAACATAGAGGATTATAGATGAATTCCACTTGGGAGTGTGTGGAGGACACCATGTTTGTCGAGCAATGGATTATAAAATCTTGAGAGCCGGGTATTACTGGCCCAAATTATTCACAGATGTAAACACTAAATTTTGAACCTGTACTCCTTGTCAGTTGTTTACAGGCAAGCAAAAAGTCCTAGCATTACCTTTAGTTGCAGTTAAAACTGAAGCTCCATTTCAGCAATGGGGTCTTGATTTCATTGGAGAGATTCATCCACACTCCAGTGCTCAACACAAGTGGATTTTAAATGCTATGGTCTATTTCACTAAATGGGTGGAAGCTATTCCCAGAAAAAATGCAACTGACTCGGTAGTAATCAATTTTCTAGAGGAAAACATTCTATCCAGATTTGGCTGTCCCCGAAAGATAGTCACTGATAATTCGCAAGCATTTAAGTCCATGTCCATGATAATCTTTTGCCAAAAATATAATATCGTGCTAAGACACTCCACGACTTACTATCCGCAGGGTAATGGTCTAGCTAAATCGTTTAGTAAAATTCTGATTACTATAATTAAAAAGGTTTTCACTGAAACCAAGAAAGCATGGCATATCCATTTAAAATATGCTTTATGGGCTAACATGATAGATACCAAAAGATCAATTGTGATGTCCCCATTTCAGATGGTATATGGTACTGACGTGATTTTACCAATAAATCTTGCACTGCCAGTAATGAAACTCTGGCAAGATTCAAATGAAGATCCCAACGACGTTACTATGAGGATAAATCAGCTAATAGAAGTTTAGAAAAATAGGGACGAAGTAGATGAAAGGTTGCAGAGGTATCAGGATAATATGAAAGCCTTATTCGATAAAAAAGCTAAAGATAGAGAATTCATCCTTGGTGATATGGTCCTAAAATGGGAAGCCAGGAAAGAAGATGCTGGTAAACATGGCAACTTCGACCAGATCTGGTGCATCCCATACAATATTTCAGCTTCTGAGGGGAAGAATGCCTTTTTATTAGAAAATCTTGATGGAAAGATCCTTAACGCCCCTGTCAATGGGTGGTACCTTAAACACTTCATGCAATAATGTGTTTATAAACTCTCATTGTACATACCGGTTTTTTTAGTGCTTTCTTTATAGTTAAATTTCCTTCGGTAAGTTTTTATTTTTTCTATATATACAAAATAGATCAACATTTGCTAAAAAAAAAAAGATTAAAAAAAATAAAATAAAAATTCTTTCTTATTTGTAAGATTTCCTGATAGTTATTATGCTATCTTATTTACAGAAAGGTTGTTGATAAACAAAAAGACTAGAGGTATTAAAAAGGTGACATGCACGGGCATCCATGTTAAATACCTTTCGAAAAAGGTAATAAATAAACAATCCTTTTTGCTGGCAATACAAAGAACTACTAAGGTATGATTTTCCGCTCTGAAAATTCAGGTTAAAATTTCTTAAAAGACACAAATGAGTAAATCAATAGTTCCATTGTTTTTAACATTATCACTGAATTAAAAAAAAAGGGGGGGGGGGAGACTTAAGGAAAGGTTATAAAAGATTAACTAAGAAAATCATTAAGAACAACCATATGTGCAACCGAATATCTGAAGCCCTTACCTTTCCCTTAACTGCGATAAAGATTGCTTTTTGCTTGATCCTCGATGTTTTCCCATAAGTCTTTTGAAAAAATAAAGGGCTCACCTTAGATTTTGAAACTCACAAGCAAACCTTCAAAATGAGAATAGGTAAAGTTTATAGTTCTCCCAACTTTACCTAAACCGAAAGTATGTCTGGGCTAATCCTAACTTCGTTAGTCATTCTAACAGGAATAAGCTGATTGTTTTCACTCAAGAAAAGTCCCAGAAAGATATAATTAAGAATTCCCCTAAGAGTTTCCCTAAATCTCATGATGTTTGAAGGAAAAAAAGAAGATTAGCCCAAAGCCATTAAAGTGAGTTGACATGCCTCTGCTGTTAAAATTTTAAAAAAGATATTTTCCCGAGTATATTACATACTGATTGATTTCCCCACTTCATATTAAAAAGTATATACAGATAGATGGTGAAAGGAAATTCATTATTGATTTCCCCCATCTAGTCCGAAGAGATGAAGAAAGGAAATTCAAAATATTGATTGCCCTCATATTAGCATTTAAATGCTAGAAAACAATGAAGTGGTGAAAGGAAATTCAATGTGGGAAGTATGATAGCTTCACCGGGGTACTGAACAAGCTCGCTAGTAGTGAAGCAATATCTATATATTTGGTAAGGCTGTTATACATGAATTACAAGAGGCTCTGACAACTTTTCTTCTTTCAGCTGGATTTACATTATAAGCTTATGGGATCGCCTAACTTGACACATTGGAATTACTTTACCTTGAGGTAAACAGAATAAGATGAAACCTGGTAGAATGGTTAATTTTGTTTCGATTACCTTACACAATACTAAGGTCAGTTTTAGAAAAGGAAATCTATTGTGGACCTAACTCGAGATCATCATATGTTTTATTCTTGAAGAGTTTTCAAAGTTAATGTTGGGGTCCTAAAATCCTATGTTGAACTTTCTCCTAATACGTTTCACAGAGTTTAATTACTGAATCCATTTACCCAATGAAGGCACTTGGTCTACATGTTCTTCTTGTCCCACAAGGAAACAAGATCCCTAGATGGAGCCTATGTTGAAACAAAGTTTAATTTTTCCTCTCTAAACCTAAAACTCCATTATTTTCTAGTTATGGAGCCGCCCTTAGTTCTAAAAAGGAGTCAAAAGTCTTTCAAATTTTTTGGGTTTCGGGATTTGTCTATTCACAAAGCATGATTTTTAATTAACAACTCCAAAGTTCCAGTATCGAAGTCCCGAAAAGGGTTTTATTTGAAAGAAATAATTAAAAATAAAAACGATTAATAGCTCCCTAAACTTTCCAAATGTTTCTTTTAGATCATCACAACTTTAAAAGTATTATAAAGTCCTGATATGCTTTACACTAAGTATATTTTAAATGCGATTAATTAAGTTTTAAACATATTTAACAAATCATTAATCAGTCGTGATTCAGGATTCCTTGTATCAAAATGCTATCAAATTCTTGACCCTCGAACCCCTGGTTCCTGAATTCCCATAGAGTAAAAAACTAATCCTTGATCTTGATTAATTAAAATATTAATAAAAGTGGTTAGCGCCTTAATTAATCCCATCGCAATTTCGCGATTCAGGGTTTTCTTGTTTCACACCTCTTGGGGACACGATACTTGAAACATCGAAATGCGAAATCACGAAAGCATTAAAATCCCAAACTTAATTAACTTAATTTTAAACAGGATTAATGATGTTTAAATGATTTTTCGCATTTCATTATTTGGGAGTCGTTGAGGACATTTCTTTTGAAGCTCCAGTTTTGAATCGTCGATATGCGATAGTATCTATAACAGACAAATGGAGATTTTTTTTAACACAATTGCGTATCTCTAGGCGTATCTTCCCCATTAAAACATTAAAGTTTTATCGCCTGTCTCAATACGCTCTTTGTAAGACGAGTTAAAGGTTAATAAAGGTTTGGTTTTTCGAATTTCATTCTTATTTTTTAGACTCAGGAGCGAGTTGCATTCAACAAAAATTACACATTTTTTCTCTGCAGTAAACTTTCATCCTAGAACAAACAACATGGCACCCAGAAAGGCACCTAAGAAAAGTGAAGAAGCAGGTGAAAGCTCAAATCCAGAGGGAGATGTTATATCTGATACTACGCCACATGCTATTGATTCGATCAAATCCTAGAGGCAATTTTTTGAAACCTTAGACTATGAAATTAAGAATTCCCCCGATGATTCCGAGAACAAACTCTGAGACATAGCAGAGTTTGAGCTTCACAAGATAGCCACACACCCATGAATCATGCCATACAATGATATGATCAGCTGGGCTTTAGAGAAAACTGACGTGCAGACGAGGAGTATTTTAAAAAACCAAGAGGTTGTCATCGACTTGTTTAGACTGGAGCATATCCAAGTAATGTATAAACTGTCTCCAAATCCTAAATACATTTATAATGCAGAATTCGTAAGTGAATTTCAAATAAAGGAATGCACAGATTCAGATCAAACATATCCTTGTATAATCAAAGACTGGTGGGGAATTCCAGAAAAATTTAGGGCGGATACCCATGGAAATTATGCCACAAATCCATTAAATGAGTACATGGTTTATGTAGCTCTAATGATATGTAGAATTTTCGGGAAGAAAATCCCTACCCATTTCCCTGCAGCATGGGTGCCTCTTTTACATGAAGTAGCCGATGGTTACAGTTTCAATTGGAGCAAGATTTTATCAGGCAATCTAGCTAAGGAGATTACAGATTACCAAACGGAAAAATCCAAAGGCCATCCTATATCTTTTTACATGTATGCATATGTTAGGATGCTATCTGCTTCGTGACCCGATTCCCCTTGATGAACTAGAGCTGGAACCCAACCTGCACTGAACCCATTCATGAGTATCACTCTAACCTATGGGACGAAAATGTTAAAAATTCCTTTTATGAAATATGTCATTTCATAGTGTTACCTGTGCATCAGATGTTGTATGGTTGTGCACCCCCTCGTATTTCAGAATCAATCATAGGAAACCTCAAGACCATTTCCGATTGGTTTATCGAGGAGAGTTTCTCCTATGTCAGGGTTTTCGGATGCTCAATTCCTCCTCATTCACTTTCGAAATTCCTTCTTGATAGACTAGTGTGCAGGGAGGTGGACTATCAAACAATAATAGGTGACATCGGGATAGAACTAAAAACAACTCAAAAGAACTTCTGGTCAGTTTTCCCTGTGTAGATTGAGAATTTTTCACTACTTAACCTAGGTCATTCCAAGGTTGAAGCCTCAACACTAGAAGAGGTCAAATTGGTGGATCTCAAACATAGAAAATATGTCTCTTATAAAATTGTGGGAAATCGCCCTGCCCACTGCAATATGAAAGCATACAAACATGAAAAATCCCCCTGCGATGACATGCTCAAAGGAGCTAGAACCTATGAGGAGGTATTAGGAAGAGTATAGGCATTATCACCCGACTTGTAGACCAATTTTTTGACCTTCCAGAGACACAGGCGAAGTGGTTTACCAATGGTACTGCAGGGAGAATAAAAAACCCCTCCTCCAACACAAGAAAGTACTCCCCCAGGTTTCAGATCAAAGGTGCAGGATAAAGAAAATACAGAGAAAAATCCAAAGGAGATCGAAACGTCTTCACAAAAAGCAGAAGTTCCACAAACATAGAACCCAGTATCCAAAATAGAAAAAAGGTCTGAGACACCTCCCGAGTCTAGTAAATCGATTCCCCCTTCATCATCAACTATTCATATTGCTATCCCCAAAACAACAGAGGAAACAAAATCTACAGAGTTTTTACAGTCCACTTTTGGGATCCCCTAGCTGCAAGTCATATATGCTAGTGACCTCACTCCTATCTCTAGAGAAGAAATACCCTCCTCTGATTACCTTTTCAGTAAAAAGAGGAAGGTTGTGGTGAAGCAGGAGATGCATAAGAGAGAAGGTACCATGGTAAAGAAGCACAAAGTTCTGGTAGACGGGCATAATTTGGAAGAAGAAGATTTCGCTACAGAGGTAGCGGGCTCTATGGGAGCCTTGGCAACAATCAACCTTTTTCCTATTGACAATATGAGAACAAGGCTGAAATAGAGTAATCACATGATAGCCCAGTTGCAGGGCCAATTAAAAAATACTGAGAAAAATATCAGAGAAGAAATAAACAAAGGTCTGGACCAAGCCAGAGTTGTTGACACACAGGAAATTCAATTTCTTAAGTCAAGTCTAGACGAGATAAACAAGAAGATGCAGACGAGCCAAATGGAATTTATTCGGCAAGAAGAAATTGTAAGACAACTACATGCTAAATTGAATTCAATGGAAGGCTAGGTTATATATCTGAAATTTTTTCAGGTCCAGTCACTAGAGGTGCATACAAAGATAGAAGCTGAGCAACACAAATTGATCTCCAAAGTAGAGATTATTCAGAATTACTTTCAAGAAGTAAGTGAATCCTTTGATAACATGGTTTTCAAGGAAAAAGAGGCTAAAGCAACATAGGCTACTTTTCAAAAAGCAGTTGTATGTTCAGGAAATGAAGAGGTATCAAAAACTCCAAATCTATCTGTCACAGAGAAGATCAGAGGCAATATCATGCTTAAAGTATGGGAGGCCAACATAGAAGAAAACAAGAGAATAGCCAAAGAAATCAAAGATGATTGCGAAGAAGTCTTTGATTTGCTAGACAAAGGATCATTAGGTACTGGAAGATACAATTGTACTGGGCTTCTAGGACATATTAATATTATAAAACATCAATTGAATTTCAAAGAGAACTTGAACGAAATTCAGATGGAAATTTCATAACTAAAAGCAATTGATGTTACCCTAATAGACAGGTGGTTGGTGAAACAAATATTAAAATTGCAATCAATTAAGTTTGCTGATAAAGGGATTGAAGACTAGCTTCCAAAAATTCTAAGAAAGTTTTATCTATTCGAAGCGAAGGATCTTCCAGAGCCTCCCAAAATTTTTGTGCACTTCCTGGAAAAATGTGTTGAATGTATCGGATCAAAAGAAGGAGATACTTCAATAAAACAATGAAGTATCATTTTGAAAGTTTATATTATCGAGATAATAGAGAAATAAAAGAAGATCATGCAAACGGTTTAGGTTTTCATTTTTGTAACTGTTAGCCCCTAGGAGTTAGGAAATCACCAACCATCAAGAATTGGCATCTTTGTATAAATAAAATTTCATAAGACTAAGAGAGGGATTTTTCTGCGCGGATTGTAAGCAAGAAAGTTTATTTTCATTTTCCATAATTAATACAAATGCAAATTGAAGATTCCAAAACTTGTCGAGTTTGAGTTATGTGCTCCTCTGTTGTTTCATGTTTTTCATATATATATTTGATGAATTCTTAACTGTAATTTAGTACAATCCCTACTGTGGGGATTAATTATTTTGGTCATCTAATCATTTACAATTTTTCCCTTGTATCATATATCAACAGGTACAAGACTTGTGAATGTCTTAGGTTTCAATATCATATGCTTCATTAAAGTTTTCTTGTCTAATTTCTTCTTCTGTCACAAAGTGAGATTCCTCTTTAATTAATGCCTCACATTGTTCAACCGCTCTATGTTTTTCTTTCATTTCTTGCATATTTTCTATTTCAAATTTAACTCCGATACATGAAACGACCTTTAATTTTGCTATACTATTAATTCAACGTTTTGATGTTCTTCTTACATATTTCAAAACATAAATAACAAACCTTTAAAACGAAGAAATTGATCTTTTAAAACTTTATTCCTCATGACTGTACCCGTTACGAGATAGCCCAATATAGAGTCCGACCTATCAGATCAAACAATAATTGCTTTAAATTTATTTAACACCATCTTACATACAGCCAGCAGCCGGTTTGAGTTAGAACGTTCATGGGCAGCAATTGAGAGAGATATTAGCATCCAGGAACACTGTGAATCTCGTCAGAGACAGTTAAGAAACCAGCCATAGTTAAGACACCAGCCATAGCTTACCCTTTATGGTTAAGAAATCGACACTTTTTTCCTTAGCTCTCTCTTCCTTTTTATGGATGCATTGACAATATACTTTAGAGACTTAAAGTATAAACTCAAGAACAACATTACTAACTATGTTTGACGATCGATCTTTCAGACCACATGGAATAATTCCCTCTTTCCTTGTGTAGTTAGAGGGAAACACTGTGTGCGTCGAAGTAGAGGTAGTCGATTCACATCTCGACTACAATATTTTATTAGAACAGAGTTGGACCTATGCCATGACAACAACTGTATCCATCATTTTTTAGGTCTTATGTTTTCCTCACGAAGGCCGGATTATAACTATTGACCAATTATCCTTTTCTCGTCCAGACCCTTCATCGGGGGCATCCACGGTCCCGATGATTGATAACCCATAACCAAGTACTATAAATCTAGGTTCCATATTGTTTCAATATTTAATGGGGACTTTTGATTATCCTCCACCTGCCAATGATGTTAGGTTTGTTTCAACTGTCCCCAACTATCCGAAGGCTACAATTTTTCAAGTCGCATCCTTTAGATCAAATTACTTTAATGACATGTGGAATTTACCTTCTCCATTGGCTTCGATGGAAGAGATTGGGCACCTTGGAATGTCCATTCCCTTATCATGTGCTAAGGTTGAGTACAATATTCTCCAACAAGCCTTGACCAACCCTGATCCAACTCCCCTACAGGAGCTGGACCTTATTCTCGAGCCTATTTGGGATCAAGACTCTCTCTCCACCTACTAGACTTTGGACTTATTCTTTACCTATGATGAGGCGACCTTGGAGGAAATGACTGGGTCATGCAGGCCTTGGGACAATCTTCACCACATATATTATTTATTACCTAATCTCAAGAGAATAGAGGTAGGAGAGTTCATTACGACCATGAATGGAGATGCCCCTTTTCCTATTAACCCTCTTTCTATGCATGGAATATATGTCGAGGGAAACATGGAAAGTATAGATAAAACGATTCCTATCGACATCTCCAAAAACCTTGGCGTCATGGAAAATGTCTTCGTTGGAGCGGACTGTTTTCTCGAAGAGATTCAAATATACACTGAGTTGTTTAAATAATTTCACGAATTTGTTTCCTGGTCTTATGAGGAAATGCCAAGAATTGATCCACGTATTGTTGAACATGAAATCACAACTTACCCTGGTGTTAAGCCTCTCTGACAAAAGCTTCACCTGGTTAATCCTTGCAAGCCAACGATGATATAGGCTGAAGTAGAGAATTCATCAAAGATGGTTTCATCTACCCCCTGCAACTGACATAATGGGTATCGAAACCTATTCCTGTCAACAAGAATGAAGGTTCAATCTGCATATGTATGGACTTTCACGACTTGAACAAAGCTTGCCTGAAAGACAATTTTCCAACCTCATTTATTGACCAGATCGTCAATGAATGTGCAGGTTGTGAGGTGTTTTCTTTCATGGAAATTTTTTTCGGGTACAATCAAATTCAGATCAAGCCTGAGGACCAACATAAGATGGATTTTATTTGTCCTTTCATTCACGTCTATAAAAATTCCTTTTGGCCTTAAGAATGTTAGAGCTACTATTCACTGGGCCATGTTGTTTGCTTTCCACGATCTCAAACACATAGTCGAGGCATATCTCGATGATCTGGAATCACATTCTCGTAGGAGATTTGATCATCCTTCCCATTTATGACTAATCTTTGAGAGGTGTCGCTACGATTAGATTCTCTTGAATCCCAACAAGTGTATCTTTTTCATGACATCGAGACGCTTATTAGGTTTTATCGTGTCAACTAGAGGAATCATGGTTGATCCTATGAAGGTTGAGGCAATAGTTCAATTGCCTCCCCCACGCACAATTCCACAGCTTCAGAGTCTATAGGGGAAAGCCAATTTTCTTTGTCATTTTTTTGCTAACTATGCCGAGATTACTAAAGGGTTCATGCGTGTCTTGAAAAAATGGGTCCCATTATGTTAGGATGAAGTGGCTCAATTCTATTTTGAAGCATTGAAATATACTTTGACGTCTTCTCCCCTGCCCAGTCCTCCGAATTATGGTAAGGATTTATTTTTGTATTTGGCTTTCGCAGAGTCTACTATCGACATGGTTTTGGTCCAAGAGGATGACGCGCTCAAAGAACATGTTATCTAATATCTTCGTCGAGGCCTAGTTGGACCAGAACTAAAATACTCGGATGTTGAGAAGCTCGCTTTGTAGCTATTCACGCTGTCCAATGGTTTCATCATTATATTTTACTTCGCAAGACCACTGTCATAGCCATCGTCAACCCTTTTCAATATGTGTTAACATGACAGGTCATTGGAGGGAAAATTAGTCGATGGATAGTCATCCTACAAGACTTTGACTTGGATTTTGTTTCAAAAAAATTTAAAAAGTCCTTGGTCTTTGCTGAACTAATCTCGGAACTTTCGATTGAGAGTGGTGATATTGCACCCGAAGAGTCACCGTTCAACAAAGATATTTTTCTTATCATGTCATCGGACCCTTGGTATGGAGATATACTTGTGTATCTTCAGACTTTGAAGTGCCCTTCTTCTGCCTCTCGCGATGAGCATTGACGAATACACCACCAAGAACAAAATTATTTTATTCTCGATGACACTTTATATCGTCGAGAAGTGGATTTCATTATCCGTCAATGTCTCATTCATGAAGAAGAAAAGATTGTTTTAAACGATTGTCACACATGAGCATGTGACAGTCATATGTCTGAGTTGGAAACAACCCAAAATATTCTTTGTGCTGGATACTTTTGACCCTCGTTAATCAAAGATTATGTAGAGGCGGTCAAGAAGTGTCACCCGTGCCAGATCTTCTCTCGGAAGATGTGGGCACACCCAACTCCCATGTTCCCAGTTATTGTTGTTGGTCCCTTCACCAAGTGGGGGATTTATTTCACTACATGTCACCCAGTTTCAACTAGGGGGCATCACTATATCATCATAGCACTAGAATACTTTACTAAGTGGGTCGAAGCTATGCCGAGA
>WSFP011369416.1:0-31563 GCA_009831015.1 Picea engelmannii
TGTGTGTGTGTGTGTGTGTGTGTGTGTGTTCACTGCATTATAAATAATCATATTCTCAATACCATTTGATTCACCAAGAACAAATGTAAAATTATATCATGTGTTATCCATATATAAATTTTGTCCTTAGTTATAAAGTTTTTGTTTAATCTGGGTTGTCTTCTCTCTCCATTGACCACAAAGACTGGACCAATTATATGTAAGGTAAATTTAGACGCTTTAGTGCTAGCATAAAATTATATCATGTGTTATCCATCTATAAATTTATATATTGATTTTGTCCTCATTTATAAAGTTTTTGTCTAATCGATGTTGTCTTCTGCCCTCCTTTGACTACAATGATTGGACGCTTTAATGGTGGCATGATGGGTTATAGAAGAAAATCAATATTATATGTAAGGTAAATTCAAACGCTTTAGTGGTGGCATAAAGGGTTATAGAATAAAATCAATTCATTCTCATGATTAGTTTGTTTCTTTTCTTTTTGCATGTACTTGTAATTGAGAATGGGGATCTAAATCACTTGTCCAAAACTTTGACCATTGAGTACGTATGGCTACATCGCTTTAAATATTCTCAAAAACAAAATCTCATGGTCTTTAAATAAAGTAACCACACCAATTCACTTTGGTGTTTCCTTTTCCTTGTTTCAGGGGTATGCTAGTTTTATTAATGTCCAACAAATAACCACAAAAGTAGGTGAATGAGATTACTTGAGTACATGTGTCAATACATAGATATATATTATAAGTTGGTCAACTCTATGTTATTTATGAATATAATAAATGAATAATTAAACAATTGGCTCACCAACTATTATCTTATGAAGAGTCAAACAATTAGCTTAGGCATTAGGGATTTGAACTTGGTTGCGGAAAGTGAAACTCCTAGTTATCTACCATTGACGTTATTGATCCTTGACATGTGAACTATGATTTATGAATACAATAAATAAAATGAGAGTATTGTATAATCATAACATGTCCTTACCTTTCAAAAACTCAATTACAAGGAAAACACTCGCATTGAAGGGATTTATAATTTTTTGGTGACTTGTTGCAATTAGATATACTATAATTTATTTTCCTATCTACATTATGATGAATAAAAAATTAATGTTTATTTTATTGAAAATAAAATATGTATATAAGTTAAATACTATTTCAATATCTAATTGACATTGAGAGATGAATGGAGGAAACAATAACTTTGGCATTAGGGTTAGCTTTTAGAGGAGGTGTGTAGGGTAGTTAGGTTTGTACTTAAGGACAATGGGAGGATGTGGGTGTGGTACAACTAGAGGGTCTCATGGGAGTACCCTTATTCAAGGAGGTATTGTAAGGGACACAAGTAAGACAAAGGAAATGGGGGGTGCAAGAAAAGAGAGCATGGAAGTTTTAGGTACAATGGCAAAAAATTCAGAGGGCTCAACTAAAAATTCATATTTGAGTAGACATGACAAGAATTGAATTGTAGGGTGTTTGGCTAAAATTGTAGAAAATCCTAGATATGAAGTCACATCCTCTAGAGTAGCCAACTATATACAATATTTGAAGGATCATGCAATGACAAGAAACTTTATGGGTATTTGGCCTTTAGAGAAAACATTGATATGGTGGATCAACTCAAGATGAAAATTAGAAGGCTAGGTAGACTTGAAGCTAGGCTCCATGGGTTTCTTCATGGCCATTTTTGTGTGTCTAGAGGGCATAGAACATATGTTTGAGGAAGGACCACATTTATTCAAGTTAGCAGCTCTGCATTTGCAATTTTGGATGGAGAAGTTTAGCCCTAAGAAAGAAGACTTTATAGAGTCTATATATGAATCTGATTGTACTCTTGACCACAAGAGTTTTGGGATGGAGAAACTCGAGCATGAATATAAAATATGTTGGGTAACCATGTCAAAACCTATGAAATTACTAGGATAGGTAAGTACAATGCATATGCTAGAATATGTATATATGAATGTATCAGGTGCCCTCCCATAATCAATCTATATTAGCTTCCAAGACGTGAAGTAGAACTAGACCCTAGATTATGGGCACCTTCCTTTTAGATGTAGGAAATTTCATGAACATGGGATTTATTTTGTTCTTGTCCACTCAATGTTGTAGCCATTTATAGAAAGCAGGAAGAAGTTGCAGGCAAAGGAGGGTTTTGTTGAAGTCCCTAACAAATGAAAATTGAGTGAGAAGCATATTAACCAAGGGGTAAATAATACTCCTAAAGTGACTGATAATCTCTAGTCATTATTCTTTGGACAAGGAAACTCAAAGATTAAATCAGTGGATGCACTTCATGGGGTTACGATCAAGCCCTCTCCCAAAGCTACCTTGTAGGAACCAAAATCAAGGAAAAAAGAAACAATGACATAATCAATAGAAAAAGAAACTGCAACCCAAGAAGCTCTGGAAATGGAAACATATAAGGAAGACGAGACGAACTTACATGAGGAAGAACTAGAGGCAACTGGTGACATTGAAATGCAAGAGGTAGATGTACCAATGCTCATTGAAATGTATGGGGAAAAGCGTCTAACCAATCTATTGAAAGAATACATGCAACTCTTACAAGAGGAACTATTGAAAGGCAAAACCAATATAGGCTCAATCTCTCAAATTCAAGGACAAACAATTGGACTTGACTTTAGAACTACCCAACTCAATTAAATGAAAAAAATGGGAGGGGAAGAAAACAAAAGAGGTAAAAAACCTAGAAAGCAAAAAATTCAAGAAGGGGCCCTACTACCATATTTGGGGAAAGTTTTATTGCTCTTGAAAATGTACTTTCTCACTCATGCCAAGGTTTAATCATGAAAATCACATCATGGAATATTAGGGGAGTCACTGGGAAAGGAAAATAGAGGCTACTTAAAAATATAATCATCAAAGATAAAACCACCATCATTATGATTCAGGGAACAAAATGCGCACGAGACACTATGAAGGAAATGGCCTCTCATTGTTGGAAAGGATGAGAATCAATAGCAATCAATATAGAAGGATTCTTTGGAGGTATGGGTATTTTATGGAAACTTGCTTGAGTGGTTTTAGAAAAATTCATAGAAACAAGCGATGTCATCACAACTAACTTCAAGGAGATTGGATCAATAGAAAGGGGTACTATAATCATCAATGTCTATAGTCCCAATATTATTGCAAGGAAAGTGGAGTTCCTCGAACTACTGTAGAAACTAGGCACAACTTTTGTAGTGACACCACATATCATAAGGGGGGCCTTGGGGGCTTCAACATGACTCTAATTGAGAAAATAGGGGGTATTAGGCACTTAGAAGAAGATAATATAAGATTCAAAAACGCCATTTCAAGGTTATGCATGGTGGACATGGTCACAAAACATAATGGATGTCATAAATGGAATAATAAAAGAGGAGGAACGAACTAGATTGTGGTAAGATTAGGTTGTTTCCTAGTCTTTGAATCCCTCATTAGAATTGAGTAGTCTTTGAAGTAGAAATTATACTCGGTGCAAGGTCTGATCACTAGCTTAGGTCCTAAATCAAGATCCTTTTGATTTGAGAAAATTTGGTTAGACCACCTAGGATTTAAAGTAGGTGTTAATTAATGGTGAAAGGAGGGGGAACCGACAAGGGGAACATTGATGTATTAATTTTAGCAGACATTAAATAATTCAAAGTCCAAACTCAAAACTTGGATCAAAGAAGTGTTTGGAAGCACCTTTCAAACTCGAAGGAATTTGGAGAAATAAGTGGAGGAGGTGTAGCGAGGCATCATCAAGTAAGGAAAGAATGAGGAGCCGGTATAGAGGGAAAAAATGTTGAGGGAGTAGGGAGAAGCTATAGAAAAGCAAGAATAAATTCCCTGTAAACAAAAATCAAGAATTAGGTGGCTCGAAGAGGGTGACAGGAACTCTAGGTTGTTCCACAACTCTATGATATATAGAAGACGCTTAAAAATAAAATAGCTTATTTGCAAAATGTTAAAGGGGAAAAGCAAGAGGCTCATGGTGACATAGAAAGGGAATTGTTGATCGCTTTTCATGTTAAGGACAAGAGATAACCTCACATGGTATTTCTATGGGAATTCAAGAATACCCTCTATGTTTTTAAAGAGGTGGTGCTCCTCTATTTCTCACTCAGATAATAATTATATCCAAAATGAAAACAATGGTTTTATGAGTCATCACACTAATTCCCGAGGGTGGAACAAACAAAGAACAATTTGTAAAAAAAAAAAAATTAATCATAAGGAAATAAAATATTTCATAACATTGTATCATATACATCTCCATATCATAGCAAGACTTAGCGATATATATGAAACAAAATGTACAAAACAAAGAGCAACAAAGATGGTCCTTTCAGAGAGCTTTGAATGATTTAGCACATTCACATCATAGGGATGTAAAGGAAACCCATTCTCGATATTTCATGCTTAAATAGAAGACTGAAACCACAAAAGTCATGATCCCCAAGATAGCTCTTTGTGGAATTTCAAAAATAAGTACAAATTGACTCTTCAATATCAAATAAAGCGTGTGCAACAACTCGACACTACACAATATTTCTGATGATTAAACAAGAAATAGGAAATGCATTCACCCTAGTGGGCTAGGATGAAGCTTTCGTGGACCATATATTAGGAAGAGACAACCTGGAAGACAAAAGGAGGTAGTTAGAAATCCATCTCGCACACAACAATACTTGAATGGTGAGACTTGATGATTTGCAAATTGGGAAAGAAAATAAATAAGAGAGTTGTTTCAAAAAAAACTTGTACTCACAAAAATGGAAGCCAAGAAGAACTCTTTGTGACTCTTTTTCATTCTTTATACAAGAGGGAGCATGTGCAGTGGAATTGTCACAACCGTTTCTTCAATATTCAACATTATGGTGGGTTAATGATTGCTTTTAACACACCACTTAATCACTCTTGAATATATTCACCTAATGGTGCTACAATTATGAAAATATCAATGATTATTAAAGTTTGTTTGTGAACTTAGTTATTTGTGCCCCCAACTAGGACCCACTTTAGGTGTTTACAAATTTTCTTTTAATAAACCATTTAAAAAAATGTTGTCAAACCAGAAAAAAACATGATTGTGTTTTGATTTTTAGGTCATGATATCTATCATTTCAACCATGGAAAGCATTCCCAAGTTATTCTTCACGGCTTTGGATTTCCAACGATCTCTCCTTTGCTCAATTTGGACGTTGGGATCAAACGTTATGGCCTCCGGAAGATAGGGACTCATCAACCGTTGATCTATTCTTCACGTGAGTTCTTAGCCCTTGATTTTGTAAGTCCACCCTATTTATCCCACATGCATTGTGGGAGAGTACTCATATCATATTTATAATCAAAATGACATGTATTATTTGTGTGAAGTGGAGAGAACTATGGAACCTTGTGTAGCTTGTGTATAGTGTAGTTTTTGGTCACCACCTCATCGCCCAGTCATCATGCCAAGTCATTGCTCATACCATCCAAGTGTCACCCAAAGATAGGTCCATTTCACTGCCACGTGACATGGGGAGGTGTGCCAAAGAAAAGGGGGGGAAACTTAGGAAAACATACTTCTAAGTGTTAAGGATAATGTAGAGAGGAGGTTAGGAAAGCATACTTTTAAGTGTTAAGGATAATGCGAAGAATTTGTTGCACAGAAATAGGGAATGAGGAATAATAACAATAATGAGGAGGAATAATAAAAAAATATAAATAACTAAGATGCAGAATGATGAGTAATAAAAATAAAAATAATAAATGATGTGGGAAGATAGGGCAATGCGGGTACAATTTGAGTGACGTGAATATGCAGGTGCAATTTGAGGAATGTGGGTGTGCGGTAGGTGCAATTTGAGGTATGCGGGTATGCAAGGTGCAATTTGAGGTGTGGCAGGGTGCGAGGGTTTGGTCAATGCGAGTGTAATTTGAGTTTTGCGGGTTTGTGGGGATGCAAGGGTAGGTGAAATTTGAGGTATGCAGGATGCAATTTGAGGTGTGGGGATGCGAGAGTTTGGTCAATGAGAGTGCAATTTGAGATTTGTGGGTTTGCGGGGATGCAGGGGTAGGTGAAATTTGAGGTATGCGGGGTGCAATTTGAGGTATGTAGGGTGCGGGGGTTTGGTCAATGCAAGTGCAGTTTGAGGTTTACGGGGATGTGGGTGCGGGTACCCCGCATTTGTATGTAAAACTTAATAGGGTTTGCAGCTATGCGAGTGCAGGGAAAATAAATATGATAAAAATATAGGGTTTGTGGGTATACGGGTGTGGAGATTTGTTCAATGCGGAGAAGAAAGAGGGGATGAGAAATAAATGTAATAAAAATAGCTCGCAGAGAAATAGGGGAAAATAGGGGAAAGTGGAAAATAGTAATAAAAATATAGGGTTTGCAGGTATGTGGGTGTGGGGGTTTGGTCAATGTAGAGAAGAAAGAGGGGAGGAGAAATAAATATAGAGAAATAGGAGAAAATAGGGGAAAGTGGAAAATTATAAAAATAATAAAAATTAATCTAAAAATAATAAAATGCGGATAAATAAAATGTAGAGAAATAAGGAAAATCGTGAAAATGACTAAGCGTTGGGGAGTCCAGGGGTACAATTTGTGGAATGCAGAGGGAAAAATGGAGGTTGCAGAAATGTGGAATATGTGAGAAAATTAACAATATCTTGGGAATATACGACCTCTGCTTTTTACTGTGTAAAATGTTGGACGAAGTTGACACATAGGGTTATTCAATGAGAGGATGATCACAACAAATTTCCTTTTTTTGGTATTATTTTTATTTGTTCTCTTTTCAAAAGATAAACGATCTTCTTTGGCCCTGCGTGAAGAAGAACTGCAACATTGAAACTGATTCTGGATTCTTAAATACTTGTCGTGTCTTCATGATCAGTAGGTAATAGTCATTTGGAACTTTCTAAATTTTAAAATTTGGTCTCCACTTGATTAAGTATGAATAAAAAACACTCTAGTTGATGGGTGACAATAAAACACATCAATAGGAACTTAAATTATATTATCTTTATCTCTTCTCTGAGCGAGAAGTCGAAAAACAATAAACTATAAAATCAATCTTGCAACACATCCCCCAATTGGTTACCCCAAACTAGAATGTTATCTTGATGAGATAAATTACTCCAAAGAAAGTAGAAAAATAGTGATGGTGATGGCATTAGGGAAACATCTAGCCCTAGATGGATTTATAAAACATTTATACCTTCCTTATGTCCATTCCCAAAGAAGAGTAATCTAACACTTTGGATAAATTCAAATCGATCTCGTTGTGCAATGTGATCTATAAAATCATCTGAAAAGTCATTGCCAACATATTGACGTCTATCATGTCTCATGTCACCTCTCATGAGCATGGAGGATACATTTAAAGGCGTTAGATTCTAGATGGGATCATTGTAGCACATGAGTGTATCCACTCAAAATCAACCAAAAATATAGGTATACTAATCAAGCTTGATATGTCCAAATCCTTCGATCATCTAAATTGGGATTTCTAGTTCAGATGGTAATTGTTTTTGGCTTCAGTTCAACCTCAATTCGTTGGGTTAAAAAATCAGTTTCTTTAGCATTTTCTATGTCTCGGTTAATGGATCTCCTTCTCCCTTCAACCTTTCTTGAGGTATTAGACAAGGAGACCCTCTATAACCTTTCTTGTTAAAATCCTTATGGAAGACAAATTAGGGAGAAGTTTGCATCAAACAATTGCTAGTGGCAATCTAAAAGGCCTTCATATCCTCAATAGCTTATATCCCCTCTCCACTTGAAATTTGTGGATGACACACTGCTTATGGGTCATCCTTCAACCAAGGAAGAATTTTCCCTCAAAGCCATCCTGGATTTTATTTTATTCGCCTATGGTACTATCATCAATCAAGAAAACTCTCTTATCATTTACTTCAATAACCCTTTGATCTCCTAGTGCAACACTATAAGAATCTTAAGCTTTCAAAAGGCTCTCCCCCCTCAAATTACCTTGGAGCTTTGCGCATTCAAAATGCAATGAGAAAAATCTCACGAGAAGACCTTTTGTCCAAATTAGATGACAAACTTAGTTCTTGGAATTTTTTTATCTCCTAACCTCTTAGGGAGAGTAACCCTGGCTCAAATCTATTTCGCAGTCCATGCCCTTGAACCTTTTATCGGTGTTGGCAACACCAACCAAGATCCTCAAATCCATAAAAAGTCTCTAAAAATCCTTTATGTAGGGAAGTCCAAAAAATAAAAGAAATTAGGTCTTAATGGCTTGGGACAAAGTTTACCATTAGAAAAAGTTTGAGATCTTAAATGCACCTTTCAAGAAAAATAATAAAATAATAGTTAAAATAAAAGATGAATTTTTAATTAAAAAAACTACTTGAAACGTTCGGGTGATTTCCCAACGAATTTTCACACTGGTGAATTAAAGAACCAATAACTAGAGAAGTAAAATAGATATATGTCGGTCTGCGGTTTCGCTCGACGCTCTAGCATGGATCCTGAGGCCTAGTCGCGGGCCCGAGTGGGGGTCTCTTCTCGGTGGTCCATGTTCTCCATTTTCTCTCACTCCGTTTTTTCGGCTCCCTCTCGCGACCCTTTCTCTCCGGTCACTACCTCTCCCGCTGAATGATTAGGGTTCCCTAGAGGTCGCCACAGTTTCGCCCTCGATAGGCTCCCATCCAAGCAAGTTCCCGGATTTACCACCTGTTATTGACACTCACCGGCTACGCCCGTTGCAATGGAGGATATAGAACTATTAGACTTCGAGGCATATTTTTTGGACAAGCAGAAGATATGGGTTTCACCACCTGGACCCCGACCCAACTCTGGCACAAGCTCGAAGGAAGATAAAGTGTTTTCTGGAGGATCGGGAAGGCTCCAGTGCTCCCGGTTTTCTTCCCTTTGGAGGTTGGGACAGCTTTGGGGGTCTCAGATTAAAGGCTTTGATCGATGCCAGTTCTATTGTGGCCTCGCCTCTGCCTACTCTCTCTCCTCCGCGAGATGGTTCTCTTGTTGAACTATTGTCTCCTTTTTCCTCGCCGAAAATTCGGGCGGAGAGTGACTCTAGGGAATTAGAATAGCTTGTTGGTGACCTATCAGGAACTAGGAAGGATTTTCCTTCTGCTTACAACCCTCTCGGTAGCAACCACAACTGGGCCAAACCTTGTTCCGGTCAAATCATCCCTGCTCATGGCCACGATGTGCGAGAGAAAGGGGGCATTTCTCACTTAGAGACTAAAGGTAACTCCTTAATCTCCCTGTCACCAGTGCTCTCACAAAGGGTTTGGCGGCAGGATAACATGCAAGAAGAAGACTCGAAGGAAGAAACTAGACAAAGGGAGCTTCAAGAGTAAGGAAATCCCCATTATGTGGAAAGCAAAGGTCTTCTTCATTGAGTAAGAAAATCCACTCGTCCATCAAGTCGACTTCCCCTCTCAACCTAGCCCTAGGAGACGACGTAATGCTTCCACAAGTCCAAGTCATGACGGAGAAGGTGTTAGTAGGAAGAGCAATTGGCCGATATTTCAATCAAGAAAACTTGGAGGATTGGGTTAGTAAAATTTGGGGGGAAAATCTAGAGGTGGATCCAGAGGTCCAAACCCTAGCAAAGGGTTTGGTTCATGCTTAAATTTATGAAGAAAGAAGAGGTGGAATGGGTGTTAAAATCACCCTAGCATTTAGACTTAGCCCTGATTATGTTAAAGAAGTGGTCTTCGTTGTTTGATGCAAGCAAAGAAAGAGTATATGAACTCCTGATTTGGGTGAGACTCTCGGGGCTTCTAGTGGAATTATGGACTAAGGAGGGTTTCAGACTATTGGGAAACACGATGGGAACTTTTTTAGGTGTTGATATGTCTTTCTTAGAAACAAATAAAATATCAGTCGCTCGGATTTTGGTGTACTTAAATATCAAAAAAGGCCTTGCAGAGGAAATAAACCTGACTTGGAGGGGTATCTCCTTGGTTCGGAAAATGGATTGTGAGGGAATTATTTTTAGAGGTTGAAGATGCCACGAGCATGGTTATGTGGAAAAGGATTGCAAATTGCCTTTTCTGGAAAAGAAAGGAGTTTGAGGAACCAAAGGGCCTGAGAAGGAAAAAAAAGAGAGGATCATCGCAACTGGAAGATGACCCTCCCTTGGAAGCATCGAGGCTTCACTCTTCGACGGTCTAGGATCAAGATGGGTTTTCAGCGTCGAATCCCCTTAAGGCAAGTGGGGATTATGTGGATCTAGTACACAAGACGAATTGCTCCCCAAAAGGTTAATTGGTCTTGTGGTTGCAGGAGCAACAAGATCTAGCTCATCCCCTACCACCATCACACAATCGCTTCGGTATGCCCTATTATCCCTTTCACGCTTTGAATTTAAATGTTCATTCTATTACTCTTGTTGGGAAGGAGTGGGCTGGGATCTCAAAAAATATATTATCGACTTCATGTTCTTCATTAACTTTGACCCAATCTTCCCCTATGTCTTCTTCCTCCTCAATTTCCTTGAAGCCTGTTGAGCCCTCAAAGCCTGCTCTCGTGGTTAATTCTTCCCCTTTGTCCTCAAGAGACTCAGAGGAGGAAATGATTTCCTAACATATTCATAACAGATCAATTTCGGCAATAAAGGAAGTAAATAAGAAGTTCGAAGGACTAGGTCTATACCTGCCTACCACCCAGGGGACAAGGGGCAAAGGTAGGAAGTCCTTTTTTCTCAAAAGCACAATCCAAAGCATCGTTGGATATAGTAGCAGAAAAACAACAATCGATTCTTGGGGCCCTTAGAGCATCTCTTCCCCTGGAAGGGAGTAGGACATGACAATTCTTTCCCTAAACTATAGGGCTGTAGCAAGCCCCTCCAAAAGGTCCTCTCTCCAAAAGTTGGTGGAGTTAAACCAACCTGATATTATTTTTTTGCAAGAAACGTTGGGGGATGAAGCAATGATTACCCATTTCTTAGAAACAACACTCAAAATATGGAGTTTCATCGGTACAAGTACTAGAGGGAGATCAGGAGGCTTGGAAATCGGATGGAAATCTAGTAAAATAAAGATTTTAAGCTCGTGGAGTTGTGAACTGGTTATGGGAGCAAGAATCTTTTTTGAACTCCTTGGAAAAGATTTTTCCATCATAAATGTGTATGGACCCCACCCATCATAAATGTTTATGGACCCCATCAAGACAGAGAAAATTTCTAGGAAGGTTTGTTGAGGAAATCCTTTATAAACATTCATGACGTCATTTTGGGAGGAGATTTAAATTTCTCCTTGGGAGAAGTTGAATCGTGGGGAGAAAAAGCCAGGCCTGACCCACTCTCAAATCTCTTCTCCCATATGATTGCAGGAAGGGGCCTAGTGGGAAAGGAATATATCGCAAAAAGATTAGATCATTTCCTCTTGTCAAGGTATATTTTGGATTCTACGCTCATGTGTAGACAATGGGTACGAAGTGGGGGAGACTCAGATCACCATCCTATTTTCCTCGAAGTTTCCCCCAACCAAAAAAACATGCAGGTCCCTTTAAATTCAACTCCTCCTGGCTAAAATATGACGAGTTTATAGCTCTAGTAAAATAGGTTTGGACGCCCATTGATTCCTCCATAGGTACGCGGGCGGTTATTCAAATGGCCACAAACTTGAAAAGGTTGAAGGAGACAAGCCAATGGGAAAAAATAAAAAGGAAAAGGGAAGACCGAAAGTTGGTTGAGATAGAAAACAACCTTCATGACCTGTATGAAGTAGAAGGAGGGTACTCCAACCAGGAATCCAAATACCAATTGCTCAACCTTGAAAGGAAGTGTAGTCTTTTGCTCCAAAAAAGAGAAGAAGAGTGGCGCTTAAAAAGTAGAGCTTTGTGGCTCAGAAATGGAGATGAGAACACAAAATTATTCCAAGCTTATGCGAAAGGAAGAAGAATGACAAATAAAATCTAGAGTCTGATTGATCCTCTGGGAAACAAAGCCTCCTCTTTCCAAGACATGGCACAATTGAGTACTCCCCACTTTAAAAATCTCTTTAAGGAAGAGGCTCACCCCCATATCGAGGCCATCTTGGGAATAATCATACCTTTCCCCATATTTGCAAAAGAAGAAGATAATAGGGAGTTCATGAAAGAAGTACAGGAGGAAGAATTAAAGGAGATAATCTTCAGTTTCCAAAAGGATAAAATCCCAGGCCCAGAGGGTTGGTCTATGGAATTTTTAATGGGACTCTACGACTTAATTGGGAAGGATATTTTAAAAATGGTGGAAGAGGGAAGACAAAATGGACATATTCATGACCCTTTCAATGCCACTATTTTACCGTTAATTCCAAAGTTTGATAACCCAAGTACTCTGGAAGACTTCAGACCAATCTCTCTTTGTAATAGTATTTACAAAAGTATCTAAAAAAAATCAGTAAATGACCTAAGACAATGGTCTCCAAACGAATTTCTCAGGAACAGTTCGGGTTCCTAGAAGGCAGACAAATCCATGAAGCCATAGGAGTGGCTCAGGAGACGCTTCATAGCATAAAAACCAGGAAATTGAAGGGGGAGATAATAAAAATTGACCTCTCAAAGGCCTATGACAGAGTGAGTTGGGTTTATCTGAGGCTTCTGTTAACTCACCTTGGGTTTGGAAACCCTTTCATAAATTGGGTGATGGGATGTTTAAGCAATGCATCCTTTGCAGTCCTTATCAATGGGAAGACCTCCCCTTTCTTCCGAGTAGGGAGGGGGCTCAAACAAGGATGTCCCTTGTTACCACCCTAACAATTTTTATCGGGATCTAAAAACTTTTAAATTTTAGCGAGACGCTATACCACAGTAGAGGCGCGATAGTTCAAGGCGCTCGGCTATATTCCGTGGCGTATGAACGAATGTAGTAGAAGTGGGAAGGGAGTAGCTCGGTGGGCCGTCGATCTTGAAGAATTTCATATCTACGGTCGAAGCCTACATCGGACAAACAAATAGCACGGAACTTAACATCGCGAAGGCAGACCGGGAAAAACTACTCTGGTTTCGACGGAGAACATGTGGCACTCTTACACATGCATCGGGGGAGACAATAGATTGTCCGAAACCACTTTTCCTATGGCCCCGATGTCATGTGGTTCAAAACGTCATGTCAATAGCTCGCGGGGAGGATGGCGGTTGGTCAGATCACTTCACATCACTGGTCCAGGTACTTTCCCGGATGACGTACCAAAATGACTCCGCCGCATAGCTAACTCGAGGCTCATCATTCGAAGTGGATTGATGAAGCGTGGCACACCAAGGTACTGTGACAGTAATTCGTGAGAAAAATACACAGAACATCAAAATCTCATATATGAATCATTTTATCCTATTCTGGGAAATTGTCATCTTATGCGTAAGAAAAACGAGCTCGGCCTGTGCTCCTCAATTCTGTAAACTCAAAGGGTGGCCAAATCAAGGTCTCTATGAAGTCCGGAAAACATGGATAATATCCGTCAAACTACATCTGGCGCAATTGGGTTCTCAGCTAAGGTACCAGGCAGGTCAATAAGTAAGAATGAAAGATGGTTCTTGCAGATGCAGGCGACTAAATTTCATACCGAACCTGAAACTAAGACAGAGTCGGGAGTAAGATTAAACCCTGTTATAAGGGATCTTTTCATAAATGAACACGCGGACAACACCTGCCACCCAGCCGCAAAGAAGAAGAGGAGCAAAAGGAGGAAATCAGAGGCCAAAACCGAGATGATAGAGAGCGTCGGGGAAAATTCCGATTGGTGGAGTACCCTGGAGGAGGAAATTGCCAAGATGAGGTGAATCCTCAGGTAAAATTTTGGTGTATCCCAAATAGTTTTGGACAGATGTCGGCTTAAGAGAAGGGAGTCCTAATATTACAGACAAATTACTAACGGTCCCTTTAAATAATACAATTGTTCTTCCTTTTTGTAACTTGTATCTATTTTTAGAATTATGACGAAGTCGAACGTTTTAAATTCCATATGAAATTCCTCTATATATGCTTGGCCTCACGAATATAGAATGATGGAGAAAAGAGGAGCCCGCCCTTTGTGCAGGAAAACTTCATAAATTTTTGGGACTGAATTGAATACATATGCAGAAGCATTTGGAACTGTTTATGAAAAGATTCTAATTGGTTGTGATATGAGCTTTGTTTCCTTTCATCGTATGTATTTCCTGTAGCCTGACATTTCATTTAAATTTTCTTTTGTTTAAATTAGAGAGTTTAAAGGCCCATAATTCATCTTGCGACGCTCTTGGTCTAAGCAATTTAAACTATGTGATTGTCTTCTTAACTTATTCAGAATTCATTTCAGCAATGCTTTGATGCAGTTATTTGTCTTCTTTATCTTCCTACACATCTTTTTATTTCAAGAATAACTCATATTTATTGTCTTATTTAGCCTTTGTCCTCTAGAGAGTTCTATCAGTTTATGCATTGTCTTTGTTCACTTTCAGAATTTTGACTCCATAGCCCATAGTGTTCCCCTCTTCTTCGCCAACAACTCTATTAACAATCTCCCAAACAAACCAATTCTATCCATTGATTTCCATAGATATATCAAGTGACAGGAGAGAGCCCTCTCTGAGTTGAGCAGGCTAGTGCCTCAGCTCTAAAGTTGGTTGAAACAGTTACCTCTGTCGTTTGTCTATTCAGTCGGACAGAATTTATAGAGTGTTAACATTTTGGCGTCGTTGTCGGGGACGAAATTTAAAAATTTTCCCTGGGAAGAACGACATGGTTGAGTTCTAGGGTCTGAGAGCGGCAAACACTTAGGCACAGATTGGTTGTATCCCTACTCTGGCGACTCCACTTCGGTTCGAAGGCGACTCCACTGATAAAAGAATCTTGAATTTCCAAGAGGCGACCCTGCTCTGAATACTTCAAGCGCGAGACTGAAACTTCACTGAAAGATGAAACCCCTTGACAAGGGCAAGGAAGGGCATCATGAGGGAAAACAGGTACTCAAAAGGGGACCTCTTACAAAGCATTTTACTTTTCATTTTAAGTTGCATCTGCTCCTTCCTTGAAAATGCCAAACGAACTTTCTTTTACCTATTGTATCTTAATAATGATCATGAAAGACTTAAAATTATATTTCCTCATCTATACGTTGCACGTGCATACCCTTGCCTTGTCGCTGGTTCTGACAGAAAGGTTTCACCTAGGCCACGTAATGACAATGACCAAGTTGATTAATCTCGTGAGACTCAGACCAATGTCTCTCCCACTGTTCTTGGCCCAACACCCCCTAAGGCCCGACATAGATATATACCCTTAAAGCTACCCCAAACCCTTCATGATTTCCCTCCAAATTACTATGAGTTCCTACCTGCGTTCAACGGAGAATCGAGTTTCATATCTGCTGAAAATCACATTCAAGGGTTTGAGCATTTTATAGATTTATTTGAGATTGACCATGACGATGTGTGTATGAGAATTTTCTCTCAATCCTTGAAAGGAGATACGAAACACTGGTTCAAACACTTACACCCATAAACCATCAGCTCATGGGTGGAATTGAAGAAGGTTTTTTTTTTAATTTTGGGGCAAGGAGAAATCCTTAGAGCTTCAACTCATTGAGTTTTACGTCTTGAAAAGACGCAGCAATGAATCTATTTCTGTATTCAGTAGAAAGTTCTCTAGTGTCTATTATAATTTGTCCAAAGAAATTCAACCCCCTGAAGTTGCTGCCATGCTCCATTACACAACTGCTCTTCATCCATATTTTTCTTTCCTCCTGATGGAAAGAAGACCTGGGTCCTTACAACAAATGTTTAGTGATGCTCAGTACATTCAACACAACATCCAAGCATGTAAACAAACCCAAAATGAGGGGTTGAATGTTCAAGGACATGAAAGTGAATATGAACAAAAAATAGTTGATTGGAAACTTGAGCATAGAATTGACAATATCATGGGTCCTCTTGAAGTTTCCAATGCTAATGATTTTGCAAAAAATTACATCCCACTTGTCGAAAGAGAAGGTGTTGATCCATTCCATGATGAGCAGAGGGCTGATCGTTTTATGTATTCATTTGTAGATAGTCAAGAATATGAGTGTGAAAAGCAGCTTGTTGAAGAACAGGTTGATGTTCTAAGTTTGTTCTTGTTAGATGACATGGAATATGTTAATGATTTGCTTATATATGATGAATATGATGATTATGATGTTGACCCCCTGGAACAATCAACCACATGCTCTCTATTATAAAATGTTCCTTTTCAACAATATAATGAAAGCAATCAGGCTGCATATCACAATTACAAAGAAGAAAGTATTGAATCAGCTGAAGGGAATTCCTTACCTCTATGCTTTTCTTCTTTCAAATTGCTGAAAGAAAATCCTAAAATCATCATCGAAGAAAACGAATATGTGCTTATGCAAAGCCATGCCAGATCAATGGAGCAGAATGACAAGATGTCACAACGTTCTTTTCATGCACTTGGAGACCCTATCGCTTGCGCTGAAATGCAACCATATGTTGGCAATGAAATTGAAGACGGGTTCAAATCAGGTAGGACAACCCTACCATTATGTTTTGCTTCTTTCGAATTATTGAATAAAAATATATGTAGTATCTCAGGACAGGGATCCTCCAAGCATGAATGGAGTGGTGATGATAATTCTATGGACAATCACATAAAGGGTCATGTCAGCTCAGATTTGCAGTCTATGTTCAGCTATCAGCCTGAAAAGGAAGAAGAATTTGCTCCAGAAAGTATTGTTCAAGGTCATTTTCTCCATCCCGAAATCAGTATGGATTCTCAACATGAAAAGGTGTTTCAAAGTATTTTCTCTCCCCTTGAGAATGACGTCGTGGTTAAATTTTTAAGCAACATAGACATGGATGAAGATTCTAAAATCGTATCTATGGAGGTTTCCAGCGATAAAGAAACAAATGACATAGATGAAGCAGTGTATGCCATTTGTCCATCAGAAACACAAAAAGATAATGAAGAGGCAGTGGTTTTTTTCAAGTCATTTGAAAATCAGGATTTTGAAAATCCATCCGTGAGAGCTCTGGACTGTGAAGTAGTGCATGAACAGGAACTTATTTCTATTTATTCACTGGAAAGTCAAAGTGGTTGTCCTCAAACAAATTTCCAGAAATTTAATGAAACCACATCAGAGTTGTTTGATGAACAAGAGGATAACCTTGGTGCATATTATATGGCTGTCATACTTGAAGATGTTCAAGAATATATGAATATTTTTGTTAATATGCATGGCCAAGCAGACAAACCTATTGTCGCCATTTCATTCGAAGATGTTCTCAGAACAGAAGAAATAGAGCAAAAACAACTAGCACTGATGAAAGATACTTGCCTTTCGGTTTTTGCTCATCAGGGAGAAATGATTTTTCATGATTTTCAAGATCCGATGGCCATTCTATTACAGTCTCCAGTGAAGGATGAATTTGCTTCATTCATGAGCTCATATTTTGGATTCAATTTTTTTTTCAGCCGCCATCCTTTACGTTTTTCTACCAGCTTGAGAAAAATGTAAAAGGAAAATCAGGAAACCAATTGCTTGATTGGTTGCATTGGTACTTTAGCATCACTTGAGCGAGTGGTCATCCCATCAGTTTTAGGGTAGGTAGGGATGTGAAAATAAGCTTGTCGGTCAAGTATTTTTCCAGTTTGAGTTTTTTAGCACTAGATACAGTCAGTTTTCAATAATGCACTCGAATGTCCCCCATGCAGTTGGAAGCAGTGCACAGAGCTTGGTAAGAGCAGGACACACACATGTTTTGGGGAACAACCCCATGGATTAGGCATCGGGTCTACGAGTTCTTTGCTACCTCGCTAGGAGGATAGCATCCCCATTTGGAGCCAATGTTATCACCCTGACAATTTTTATAAGGATCGAAAAACTTCTAAAGTTTAGCTAGACACTATACCACAGTAGAGGTGTGATAGTTCAAGGCGCTCGGCTATATTCTGCGGCGTATGAACGAATGTAGCGGAAGTGGGAAGGGAGTAGCTCGGCGGGCTGTCGATCTTGAAGAATCTCAGATCTACGGTCAAAGCCTACATCGAACAAACAAATAGCACGGAACTTAACATCGTGAAGGCAGATCGAGGAAAACTACTCTGGTTTCGACAGAGAACGAGTGGCGCTCTTACACACGCATCGGGGGAGACGGTGGATTTCCTGAAACCACTTTTCCTATGGCCCCGATGTCACGTGGTTCAAAACGTCATGTCAATATCTCGCGGGGAGGATGGCGGTTGGTCAGATCACTTCACATCATCGGTCCAGGTACTTTCTCGGATGACGTACCAAAAGGATGTCGCCACATAGATAACTCGAGGCTCATCATTCAAAGTGGATTGATGAACTGTGGCACACCAAGGTACTGTGACAGTAATTCGTGAGCAAAGTACACAGAACATAAAAATCTCAGATATGAATCATTTTATCCTATTCTAGGAAATTGCCATCTTATGCATAAGAAAAACGAGCTCGGCCTGTGCTCCTCAATTCTTTAAACTCAAAGGGTGGCCAAATCAAGGTCTCTGCGAAGTCTGGAAAACATGGATAATATCCGTCAAACGACGTCTGGTGCAATTGGGTTCTCAACTAAGGTACCAGGCAGGTCAATAAGTAAGAATGAAAGATGGTTCTTGCAGATGCAAGCGACTAAATTTCATACCGAACCTGAAACTGGGACAGAGTCAGAAGTAAGATTAAACCCCATTATAAGGGATCTTCTCATAAATGAACATGCGGACAAAACCTGCCACCCAGCCGCAAAGAAGAAGAGGAGCAAAAGGAGGAAATCAGAGGCCAAAACCGAGATGATAGAGAAGGTCGGGGAAAATTCTGATTGGTGGAGTACCCTGGAGGAGGAAATTGCCAAGTTGAGGTGAATCCTCAGGTAAAATTTTGGCCTATTTTAGATAGTTTTGGACATATGTTGGCTTAAGAGAAGGGAGTCCTGATATGACAGACAAATTACTAACGATCCCTTTAAATAATACAATTGTTCTTCCTTTTTGTAACTTGTATCTATTTTTAGAATTATGAGGAAGTCGGAACGTTTTAAATTCCATATGAAATTCCTCTATATATGCTTGGCCTCATGAATATAGAATGATGGAGAAAAGAGGAGCCTGACCTCTGTGCAGGAAAGCTTTATAAATTTATGGGACTGAATTGAATACATATGCAGAAGCATTTGGAATTGTTTATGAAAAGATTCTAATTGGTTGTGATATGATTTTTGTTTCCTTTCATCGTATGTATTTCCTGTAGCCTGTCATTTCATTTAAATTTTCTTTTGTTTAAATTGGAGAGTTTAAAGGCCCATAATTCATCCTGCGACGCTCTTGGTCTAAGCAATTTAAACTATGTGATTGTCTTCTTAACTTATTCAGAATTCATTTCAGCAATGCTCTGATGCAATTATTTGTCTTCTTTATCTTCCTACACATATTTTTATTTCAAGAATAGCTCAGATTCATCGCCTTATTTAGCCTTTGTCCTCTAGAGAGTTCTATCAGTCTATGCATTGTCTTTGTTCACTTTCAGAATTTTGACTCCATAGCCCATAGTGTTCCCCTCTTCTTCGCCAGCAACTCTATTAAAAATATCCCAAACAAACTAATTTTAGCCACCGATTTTCATAGATCAAGTGACACGAGAGAGCCCTCTCTGAGTTGAGCAGGCTAGTGCTTCAGCTCTAAAGCTGGTTGAAACAGTTACCTCTGTCGTCTGTATATTCAGCCGGACAGAATTTACAGAGTGCTAACAATGCCACTTTTTTACCGTTAATTCCAAAGTTTGATAGCCCAAGTACTCTGGAAGACTTTAGACCAATCTCTCTTTGTAATAGTATTTACAAAAGTATCTAAAAAATAATCAGTAAATGACTTAAGACAATGCTCTCCAAATGAATTTCTCAGGAACAGTTTGGGTTCCTAAAAGGCAGACAAATCCATGAAGCCATAGGAGTGGCTCAGGAGACGCTTCATAGCATCAAAACCAGGAAATTGAAGGGGGAGATAATAAACATTGACCTCTCAAAGGCCTATGACAGAGTGAGTTGGGTTTATCTGAGGCTTTTGTTAACTCACCTTGTGTTTGAAAACCCTTTCATAAATTGGGTGATGGGATGTTTAAACAATGCATCATTTGCAGTCCTTATCAATGGGACGACCTCCCCTTTCTTCCGAGTAGGGAGGGGGCTTAGACAAGGATGTCCCCTACCACCTCTCTTGTTCTTATTGGTAGTAGAGGGACTCAGCCGAGCCATTCAAGAGGCAAAAAACAGAGGCTCTTTTCAAGGAATACACATTTCAGGGGGTTTAAACATCACACATCTATTTTTTGTAGATGATGTGCTGATTTTTTTTAATGGACAGTATGGAGATGCAGTCAAGCTCACAAACATAGTGGACCAGTTTAGAAAATCCACTGGGATGCAAATAAATGAGCAGAAATCCGCAATTTTGGCAAGCACAATGACAGAGCAAGAAGTGGAACTCTATAAATCAACTTTTAACTACGAACATAAGCCCTTTGATGAAGGGATAAAGTATTTGGGCTTCCACCTAAAACCGAACAGCTACAAAATGGTAGATTGGGATTGGCTAATTGCAAAATTGGAGAAGAGATTAAAGGCTTGGAGTTTCCAATGGTTTTCAAGAGCTGAAAGGCTAGTGCTAGTTAAATTTGTTTTGAAAGTCATTCCGGTCTACTGGATGTCACTATCCTGGATTCCCAGAGGCATTCTCTAAAATCTTAAACGAAATTGTTCAAATTTTTTGTGGGCGAGATCAAAAGAACAATTCGTCTTGCCCTGGGTAAAATGGAGTGTGTTGGAAGCCCCGAAACTTTTAGGAGGTTGGGGCCTTAAAAATATTCATTTTTTCTCCAAATCCTTGGCCACAAAGATTGGTTGGAGACTCATCACCACTTCAATCCTGTGGACTCGATTAATCACCCAAAAATACATTTCTCCGGGATTTGTACAAGATTGGATTAGAAATCCCATTAAAGACACAAGGAACTACTCGATCATTTGGAAAGCCACCGAAAAAGATTTCCATGTTATAGGGGAAGGTTTGGCCTAGAAAATAGGTAAGGGTAACAAAGTAAGGATTAGTATGGACCCATGGCCAAGTAGCAATGGGAAACATGTGGTCCCTCATAAACTAATAGAAAGATTACACCTGCAAGGGTTTTTTTACCTCTCTCAAATTGTGGATCCAACCCAAACTACAATCTGGAGCCAAGGATGGATGAATGTTAAACACTTTGGGTTAGAAGAAGATTTGGTTAATTCTTGGAGAGCCTACATTATTGGACCAAAGTCAGACCACGTCAGGATCTCGATCAAAGAGGATGAACTTATCTAGCAACACTCTCCCTTTGGAGTTTACACTCCAAAAGCAAGCTATGCCCTGTTGAATGTAGAACGTCTGTGGATGGAACCGAGCTGGTGGTGGAAGGGGGTATGGAAGATTAAATACCCTATTAAGGCAAGAATATTTCTATGGCATCTCTTGAAAAATAAAGTTCCCACTTGGGACATAATGAAAATCAGAAAACTGGAGGGACCAGTATGGTGCATGCTATGCAAAAATGTGGATGAATCCTCCTACCACCTATTTATGGAATGCCCTTTCACTTTATAGGTCTGGAAGGAAGCTTCGACCAGGTTAGTTCAAGTTAGTAGATGGCAGGGATCCTCCATAGAGGAAGCCTGGAAGGATTGGTCGTCATCCAGATCAAATTAAAACATAAAAGCTTTAGCCCTCCTCATCCTTTGGAGAGTCTGCCTAGCCAAAAATGCAACAATTTTCAAAGATTCCTCAACTAGTCCGACCCACATTGCTATCCACGGCCTTGAAATTCTTTCACATTTTCCTCAAAAGAAAATTTTACCACCTCCAAGAGCGGTCGGAATTGAAGAAGTGGATAAATCAAAACCTTGGGATTTCTTTGACGGAGCAACTATTTCATCAAGTCAAAAGAGTGGAGGAGGGGCCTTACTTATGCTCTTAGACACACATTTCTTCACTTTAAAAATTGATCTAGGGAAAGGGACAAATAATTTTGCAAAGCTAATGGCCATAAAGTTTTTAATCACTTTCTCTATAGAAAAAGGGGTTACTTCTATACAGATTTTTGGAGATTCCCAACTGATAATAAATTGGTTGAACAAGACCCAAAAATGTCACAACACTAGACTATGTCCTTTTGTGGAAGAAGTTCTCAATTTATTAGACTCCTTTGAATTTTTTTCTCTTCATCATGTTTACAGGGAAAGAAACAAAAGGGACGATCAACTCTCTAAGGAGAGTCTTCAATTGGCTTTTGAGCAATGGACAGTAGAAGAATTCAGGAATGGCTCCCTTTTAGGAGCCGAGTCTATATATTTTTTGATGAATTAGGAAAATATCCTCCTACAGTTCATGATTATCTCTGGTAGAGGACAATTTTGAATGTTTCTTTTCTCTTTTGCGATGAAGGACAACGTTGGATGTATTACTTTACAGAAGTAACAACTCTCTGCTCTAATCACATTGATGTTGGGTTCGACAATTTGTATGCTTTTTGTGAGACATACAGGAACCGACAAAAAAAAATTGTGCTTAATTATTTCCTATGTAAATCAGACTTGTCTTATCTTGGTATCATTTATAAAGACCAAGAAGCAAGTCTTTTTTGACACAAGGGTTGTTTTATACCGCGGATATGATTATAATATTTTATGTTTTTTTTCCAAAGGAAAAAAAACTACTTTAAAAAAAAGTATTTTGATTTACCTCCTTATAGATTTACTCAAATTTCAAGTGTAGGCACTCATTAGATGCATAATTAAATTTTGCATCCAACGAGTACCCACAATGCATACTTTTTATAGACCCGTAGTGTTTATTACCACTCTTTTCCTTAATCCTATTGTCGTCTCTATTGACTTTATTTGGTAACAACACTACCTCCAACCACAACTACAAAAATCAAAACCAAGTATTTAGCTAGTAAAACTTTTAAAAATTCCCATATAAAAAAGCAAAAACAAACATACAAAGTAAAAAAATTTAATTATAAAAATAATAATAAATACAAACAAAATTCAACAAGCATGATTGGTTGTACACACAATTTGGTAGGTTCTTTATGTTTCACAAATAATGTTTAGTTTTTTTTGTTTTTCCAAGGAGAAAATCTATATTTTTATCAATATAAACGAAAATACAAAGTCAGATGCCCATGGAATTCATTAGTGCATTTAAACACTTGTCATGACATTCATACGCCCTTGTCTTCTTCCATAAAAATATAAAGATTATACCTAGACAATTACATCAATATCTTATCTTCAAAAAACAAACCCGATAATCAAAATACAACATCATTCATTCAATCTAAAGTCGTAAGATTGACCATTGTTTTTACAAAAAAACGAAATAGGAACTGAAATCACTAAAATTTAGATCCAAGGATCAATGTTAAATTCACTTATATGTCCATTTTGGATTATAGTAATAGTCTAGGTTCCTCGTTCCAGTCCAACTCCAGCTTTTGAGACCCCATATGCAAGTTTGTTTATGTTCCTGTAAATATGAGATAATGATCTATATGTGAAACTTGTGAGGAGATTAAGGACTTCATCATACAAAGGTTGTAAGGTAAAATTCCTTAGAGCGGTTTCTTTGCACATCCATTGAATAGCCAGTGTTGAGTTACCACAGATTTGTAATTAAGTTACACCATACTCGTGTACAAGTCTCATAACCAGTTTTAGAGCCATCATTTCACATAAATTATTGGTTCTTTGACCAATTCTGGTTTTTAAAAAAATGCTATGATTTGAAGATAAGTATAGAATCTATTCTAAATCTCCCTTAAGAGGGTTCCTCTGTGATGCATTGTCTCAAATAATGTTTAGTTGATAATACCATTATGGAAGATATTATTATTATTTTAATCAGAATTTAGTACATCATGTTTTTGTAGTGATATGTCATGCATATAAAAAAATCATGTAGATTGATGAACAACTTTTACATTAAAGCACCATGGAAAAAGGGAAAATAGTTCATTAAAATATTTATTATGCAATGTTTTTATTGCAATGTGCAAATGACAAAATTCATGGATGTTGAGTCAAAACTTGAATGTTAAAGTATGTTGCACTTGCAAATTGGATGGATTGAATTTTATTATTCAATTAAGAGGTTGAGTTTTGAAGGTAATATTTATTTATATTGGAAATTGTTGGGCCTGGGTGTAATAAATTTAGTATGGTATGGATTGTTATTGATTTCTTATTTTAACAGAAATAGTTAATTTTTGTTTTAAAATAGGATTGTGGTTGAACTAGACAACAAGATAATATGTAGAAAAAGAAAGGTAGTCACAACATGTAGACGAAAAAGTCCAAAATTGCCCAAATTTTCACCCAAAAATTGTGCCATCCAACCTACCCTTTCCCTATTTCTATATACTAGGCATGTGTATTTCCTAACACACTGATTTAAAAAAATGACAACCCTATGAAACATGATTAACACTAAAAATTACATAGGATTTGGCCCACTAGGGGCTTGTTCTTTGTTTCCAACATGAAGTTCCAAAGCATGTTCAATGAGGTGCAGATCCACATTGAGTGAATCCACTAAGTTGGCCCTTCCTACAACAAATTCCTTAGAAGACATGTATGGATGTTGTAGAGTTGCAATCTCTTCCTATTACCATGACAAACCAAAGCAAGATGAGGTCTCAGTAGAAGGATTGGGTGAAATGGAAGAAGGTTGTATGATCTTTGCTGGTATTTGGAGGAACCTTGCAATTCTAGAAACCATGGAGCATAGAGAACCCGATCTAGCTTCCAATTCCTAATATTTCTTATTTCCATTGTCCATAAAAATTGGAAACTCGTGCTCGCTCTCTATCGAAGAAAACATCTAGTGAATAAAATTAATGACATGTTAATTCTATTCTTGAGTTTTCTTTGATGCCCTATATTCGCACTCTTCTTGCCACCTTCCCATCTTCAAGAAGTGTTGATAAATTCACCTTGAGATTTTGAAACTTGGCATTCACACCTTTTGAGTCCTCTTCTAACCTTTGATATTTTACACAAAGCATAACAATTGAATAATCAATGAAAACTAGCTATGAAGATTCCAAAATCACCATAAAGACAAATTGATTGTGTTGTGCTTCACAACCTAAAATGCAAATATAGGCTCTAATCTCCTTCTTTGATAGGATATCCCACAAAAAAACCCGAAGTCAAACAAATCCAAAACATGGAGTCCTTGTCGGGGATCACCTGAAGCTCAATATCAATGATTTTCAAAGCCAGGGAACCATCCAAAACAATGATTACTTTCCCGAAGAAAAAAATAATAAAACCACATGGGATAATCAACCTCATCTTTCAACTGATAATAATTCCAAATGCGGGTGACGATGAATGTTAGGGTACTAGCCTCCACAAGGGATTTAACTCTCATTTTTTGTTCGCATGCTTGGTTTGACACACTTTCCAAATTAATATATTCATGGATGATCTAATTTTATGTCATGGTAAGGGGGGCATGACCAACACCACCCCCGCCCCCCATTTACATTCCTTCTCCTATATCAACCCCAAAATTAACCTTTGTATTTGCACTTGAATTATGGGCTCGAAGGATTTGAAAGAATCATTTTTTCAAACTTTTCTGCCAAAACTTGAGCTCTAATCATGATTTTGGCTAGGTCAATACCTTATAGAGTTTTTTAGCAATGCAAATGCCAAATAAATATAGAGGAATCCCCCAACATAGAAGCATTTGTTATTCCCCCGTCCTTGAGCAACACAAGTTCTTGATACATTGCCACTGCTTCTACTTCATTGTTTGAGGCAATGCCAATACGCCATGAAAAACTTAATCCCCAATTTCCATTGGGATTTAAGACGACCCTCGCCCCACACCTCTCACCTACCACCCCTTGGATTGTTGTTGATTACAATAGTTGCATAGGTAGCATAAATGTAAATCTATCATTAGAGAAAATTTGGGGTCTAAAAATGGGCCTTATAAGAAAAAAAGTTGTTGTTGAGTATGAAATTCAATATCCAATAGAATTTCAAGAAATTGGGTCATTGATAATCCTTGAGTTGGAACTATACAAGTCAAATGTGAAGATGTGTCATGTTTTTATTTGACAATAAATACATATATAACTCACATTGATTAAGATCATGGTGATATTTTATTGTCATATTCTCAATAGCCTTGGAATAATAAATATGGGGTATGTTATATCATCACCACTAGTCATTAAGAAAATAAATCTCTCATTAATTAAGATCATAGTGGGATAGTTTTTGGATTACAATCACTTTGAAATATGATAAACATTTATATTATAAATAACCTAAGAAAGAAAAAATTATTTTTTAAATTATGTTGAGTAATTTGGAGGGAAAAATAGAAACATTAAAGTATTAAGTGTGGGTACTCATTTGATACTGAAAAAAACTATCAAATGAGTACCACACTTATTTTTAGTCAATCCAAAATATATTAAAAACTATTTTTGGTTTTTACCCTTAAAATGTACTAATTCAAGTTTTATTTTATAAAACAAATTTATCTTAAGATTTAATGTGCATGTGTTAATGAAATAGTTTTTTATCATTATTATATTTTTTAATCATATTTATTAAATTTTTAATTTATTTAATTTTAAATTTAATATTGAATATACAAATATTAGTTTTATATGTAATAAATTTTAATTGCAATCCAACAAAATATTATATAAATTAAAATATTTGAGCACTATATTAGTTATTGTGTGCCAAAAATAAAAATCATGTTTATTAAATTTTTAATTTGTTTAGTTTTAAATTTAATATTAAATATACAAATATTAGTTTGTAATTCAATAAAATATTGTATAAATTAAAATATTTGAGCATTATATTAGTTATTTTGTGTGCAAAAGAATATAAATCTGTCATTATTATTTTTAACATTCATTTCATAACTCTACTTCAACCTAATTTACATGGAAATTATTATTAATGAGAAAATAAAGATTCACCTTTATTACATAACACATAATGTAGTATGATGTGGCATAGTTCCACTATTTTAATATTTTCCTTAGAAAGCCAATTTAAGACACCAAATTTTCTCTAATGGCTAGTGATTTTAATGATAATTGTCTTGATTTTGGCTCGCACCATTCAATTAGTCTAAAGCAAATGGGGATGGATTTTATAATGTGTCCACATGTTTGTTCTTGCATACTCTACAAACACTATAAGCATAGGTTGGAGAATTCTCAAAAAAGAAAGTGGGTGACCTTTTTCAATGGTTTCGCTTGGTTATCAATCATATAAAGATTGGGACAATAATATGGAAGATTTCTTTAATTAAACCTTGACATCAACACTTTCATTTTCTCTTGAAATGCAAGGATATGACTCACGAAATTGTCCAGCTCGATGTATGATTGATGCCACCTTTACACTAATCTATATTTCACTTTCACGAGATAACAATATAAGGCTATCACATTAACACCTTACATTACAATCCCGTACACCTCATTTCTACGTGGGTTTCTTAGATAATAACGTATTTAGGAACTCAATTATTGGAAGACAATTAGATATTTTCATCTCAATGTTGTTGATATTACCACATTTCTAGTAGTCCAAAATGTGTCAATTTGTTGAAGCACATGTTAGATAGTATATCCTTTGCAATATTATCAATTTGATCAATAGTAAATAGGGTCTTTATAGTCCATTGCATGTCCTTTATGACCTTTGAAGTCCATTAATGTGGATTTCCTTATAGGTTTGCATATATAAAATTGTTATTATATCTAAGATAATTATATTTTAGTCGTGTGATGTAAATCAAATTCAATGTTGGAAGTTCCATGACTCTATTTTTGCGTATTTGGTTTCACTTTGGCTTACTGATATCTACTTTTTTAGTCCCTTTTAAAAATTCCTTTCATTTGTGTTTGAGATTAAGATTTACAAGTCGATAACCTTTCATCCCCAAATTTATGGTTAGATAGAGGTTGTTAAGTGTATTCTTGTTCATCTTCTCATATATGAAACATAATTTATCCTTGCCAATTTTCCACCAAGTTTGGGGGGGGCATCTTTGAGATATTTAAAGATACCACCCAAAACTTAGGGGTTTCATAGGGTTAGGGATGTATAAAAAAAAATGTTTTCGTTATGTATAATCAATCATAAATTTGAAAAAAAAAAGATGGCATTATCAATTACACAATTTAAACACTAGGATTCAACTATCAAAATCATATAAGCAACCAACTTTGTATTTCTTATTATAAAATCATCTTGTTTAAATCAAAATGAAAGACAATGATACATAACATGTTTCTTAATTTTGGGAGTTCAACATCTAAATGTAAATTGCATAGAATCAAAGAGTCGAGGTTGCCATAACAAGATATAATAAAAAAACTAAAAGAGATGGAAAAAGCTTCAAGACTCATGTTAGTGGCCCACTATTCTTGCTCAAACTAGTCTCTACTCAGCTCATTGTGCCCATCTATTGTAGAAGGTATCGACATCATTTATGTCACAAACTCCAACCAATCCTTGTCACATCTTATTAGCTTCTTTTATCTATCCATCCCTTAAAATAACCCAATGTATTCTTATGCTAAATGTTAAATTTAACATATGGGTGCATACACACTAACAAACACATGGTTGTAGAAAATTATAAATGTCACATATATATTAATGAAATGTTGCAACAAGTACATACACATGAACTTGAGGAGGGCTATCCACACTACCCAAGTGCTATTCTAATATATCACTTCTTACAATGTCAATATATAGCACCTTTAGGTTGGTTAAGGTGATTAGACCACATAACCCGTGACCTAATATTATATTATAAACTTAGACACTTCACTTGATTCTCTCAATATATTTATATTTTAGTGTTATACTTTAACATTCTCTTTAACACAAAATTTATATTAGTTGCTTATCATCCCCTCCACTGAAGAAGAATCAAAACTTTTATACTTGCAACATTTTATAAAATGACAAACATAACTTTGAACATTGTATATTGGTCATCTTCCATCCATCGAGTCCCTTGAAAACCCACTTAGATACATACTTTGTATTCAACTACTTTTTACAGACCTCAGATCGCATTCACCCTCATGTTGAAGAATCATTGCTCTCTATTGTTCATTAGACAATCACGATACACTAGTGGATTGCATCAAGGGCATGGAGGGTAGACTAACCTGGAATTTTTCCTTAAGATATTCATAGAAATTACAATGCAAAGGCATGGAGGGTAGACTAACCTGGAATTTTTCCTGAAGATATTCATAGAAATTACAATGCAACACAGATAGGAAGTGATGCCAAAGCTAAATTATTTGAAATTCAAAATGTTTAATTTAGTCACATGAACCTTGAAACCAAACCCCAAAATAGAGATGAGTACAGAAACCATAAACAAAACAAATTTTATGAAACCAGTTCTTTGGAAAACAAAGAAAACTTAAATGTCCAAAGAGAAAGAGAACACATGGTAGAGATGGGATTTGGAAAACAGAAAACTTAAATGTCCAAAGAGAATACATTGTAGAGATTGGAAATGGAAACCATACACGATAAAAAAAAATCTCGAAGTAGTTAGGATCAGGAGAATATTGAAGTCTCCAAATAGAGGGATGAAAGCATTTCGGTGATTGTCTCATGAACACAAGAGCAGTGGTTGTGCCGCCTATATTCAAGGGTGATGACTTTACATCCAGTTATCTTGATTGCGTATAATGAATGAGAGCAATGCTCTACATTTCGCATGAGAGTGATCATAATGCAAGGTTTTGAAGAAGAATTCAGGAAAAAAATAATGTGCCCAACCAACCTTATGGTGTTCTATATTGAAATTATGATGTTATTAAATGAGATCAGTACTTATGTGTAGTGTGGAGAGCCCACCTTTGGATCCCATATACTTGTTGCAACAACAGTGATATTAGTTACTCATGCAAAGAGAACGGACCTCGGCAACAGAAACATACACTCTATAGCAGACGAAATCAACAACAAATAGACAGATGAAAATACAACATTTCTCGTTACATCGGCAGGAATATTTATCCTTGCATGAAGCAACCCTCATGGAACAAGAGTTCATTGGAGTTGAACTTGTTTCAGAGTCTATGAGGTCTCTTTATTGATAAGCTGGATGGGTTGGTATAGGACAGGCTCCCTGATCTTGAAAGTCTGAATAGGGCCTAAAAACGTTTCTTAATGTTTTTATGTAATGACGGGTCAAAATGACCTCCGGAGGACTGTAATAAATAGGCACAGGACAGGTATGAATAGCACTGGGACAGTCAACCTTTTCTCGATCCAAACATCAAACAAATTTTGATTTCAGCTCTGAAATATTAAACATAATGATTTTTTCAGCTCTGAAATATTAAATATAATAATGATTTTTTTAGGATATATATATTTATATAAAACAAGTGAGATCCATCTTAACTTGGGATCTATCAAGTTCATAGATCTGGAGTTAAGATGGATCTAAGATGATTTAGAACAATGAAATATATATGAGTGCATAGATTGCAAATATAACATTTGGTTTACCCCTATCAATCATTATTTAAAATATCCAAAGTTAAGATGGATCTATACTATTTAGATGGACCTTTTTCCACTTTATTTTACCATGTGAAAAGATACATGTTACACATCCAATGGGGTTGTAAGAGCATCTCTTTTCTTTTAATGCAAATAATGAACAACAAAACAATTGTGTTGTCGTAGAAATCTAAAACACTAGTATAGATCTATCTTACTTTCATATCTATTAGACAACAAGAGGGATCAAAAGAGCACAATAGCAAACCTCTTCTTGCTGAAATGTTTCAGGGTTAAGATGGAACTATACTAATTGATTTATTTTTTATCCTTTTAAATTGTGTCTTTCTTCATTTTGTTTTCTTTAAAATTTGTTGTTGCACATCATTTCATTCCATTTTTATTTTTCAGCACTTTGGACATACATGTCTCATCTCTTTTTCTCATGGTGTAAGAGTGCCTTGCCTCTTTCCATGTGATTAAGTGTTATAATAGAATGTATGCACTATTCGTTTATGTGATGATCAATTAATGAATAGTGCATCGACAACATGTGTAGGAATTTGTACTTCATCTTGGTAGTTTCCACCACTTATCCAAGGTTGAGCTTTCAGATTTGAAGCTAGAGTTGAAAGACCACCTAAAAACGATTTACGCCCAATCATTCCAAATAACTCGTGTATCCTCTCTTACTGTCATTGCTAGGATAGAGTTAGTCAATGCTTATTCCTCGAACATTGTCATTACTTCTTCTATGAGAAAAAAATTTCACAACTCGCGACCCTTCTGGCTTCCCATGGCATTGCTTTATCAAGTTTTTCCCATTATGGAAAATTCTCCATTGCTACATCTTGTAGGAGTCTAAGTGTGTCCCAATCCCATCATAGTTGATCACCCATTCGAACAAGCTATTGATCATTGCCTTGGTAAGCCATTATATCACCAACACTAATAAGATGTGAGACCCTCCTT
>WSFP011369417.1:0-31563 GCA_009831015.1 Picea engelmannii
CGATTTGCATGCATGCATATGTGGAGCATTGAATAAGATTTGCATGGGTTGGATTGTTTGAGAGTGAGGTATAAAGTTTTCTTTTAAATAAAAAAGGGGGATATTTTGAATATTAAAGTGAATGCATGTGGATAAAGTAAATGCATGTATACGTGAAGTTATAAATCCTTTTACTAAAGTGGGTAAGAGATTTAAAGATGAAGGAAGGTGAAGTGGAAGTTAGTTCACATTCTGAGGTTGCACTATACTCCAAAGGACAATGCATCAAGCCTGCAATAGATCTCTCCATGAAGTACGATTACCTCACTAAGGAGCTACCGCAAATGGCCATCGAAAATATTTCAGCGTATCTCGGTGTGGATAGATATGAAGGAAGAACCACCATAAACAGTCATTGCCCTGCTTTTCTACTTATATATGTATGTGTGGTGTGTTTACATTTTGTTTATGTATGTTAGATATATTATGTGTGTGAGAGAGTGTGATTTTATTTGTAATCAAATGATGAAGAACCAAATATGTAACAGAGTGACATAATTCAGGCTTGTTGTTCTTCATGTTTTTCGGAGCTATAAGAAACACATGACTGGTTGAAGTCTGTTAAAAAGTGAAGATTATTGTTGTACTTCGGTGCTTCAAAGTCAAAAGTTACAGGTTACCTTGTGAGTTTGTAAGTGTGTAGAAAGGTCAGTTGTTTAACTGATTGCTGAAAATATTTTGTACTTAGATCCTTGTCTTATATAACTGTTGAAATTTGCTCTTCGGGGGAATTTCACAGATGGAAGTGTATCAATAAAATGGTTCAGTGTCAAGACTATCCTTCTGGAGGTTGAGAAGAAGAGGGAGAAGAAAGAGCGAAAGCCGTGTGATTGCAGAGTGAGTTTCAGTGTTGAGGAAGACCAGATCAGAAGATGGATGAAAGTTCTAGTGTTGTAACCTTTTGTTATGTTTTGTAATTTGTGATTGTGATATTTGTAATGTAAGCATTAAGGGAGGGTGTTAGAGATAATGCTTACAACTGTAGTAACTGTGAGTTTCTAGGCTAACTATGACTGTTGTAATTGTGAGTTTCAACTATGACTGGTGTAACTATGAGTTTCTAGGTTTACTATTTTTAGCTAATCAGATCCATTTGAGTGAGTGATCTGCATGCTATATATGTAACTTCCATTTGTTTATTAAGTAATGAAAACTGTTTGTGTTGTGTGAACTTAATTATTCCAATCTTAATTAAAATAACATTATTATGTGTCGCAAATTTGTTCTGTTATGTTCAGCGGCTTAAAGTTGTAGAGATATCTCCCCACATAAAGTAGAGAAAGCAAATAATTTCACACGATTAACACTCTCATTCTGCACGCATAGATAGATCGATCATTTGCTTTTTGAATGCACAAGAAGAGAATTGAGAAAACAATTCTTTGTACCAGAAATACTACCTGGCTATCTAAAATTGTCTTTTTTGTTGAACAGGCTATTTTACATTTTTTCCGTGGCTTGTTAAACTAGCACAACGGATTCCTCTAACTGCAAAAACTTCTGCCACGCTCCATATTATCTCAGTGGCTTTTAAAAGTGTTGAAAAGGATTCCTCCGATTGCGAAAAATGAAGCTATGTTTCATATCTGCTTAGTGCCTTTTAAAACTATTATAAACTATTACTCTAGTTGCAAGAAGAGGGAACTACGTTCCATCTCATATCGGTGGCTTTTAAAACTATTATAAGGTATTTATTTGATTAAAAAAAACTGAACTGCGACACCTCCTATTCGTCTCTTCGTTATCATTAATACCAATGGCAATTGTAGTACTAACCTGTACGTCTGCAATCGCAGTTATAATTTGTACGTTTGCGTTATCAGCAGTACGTTTGCAATGACAGTAATAATTTGTACGTTTGCATTATGAGCGGATCATAGCGAGATGCTATTATACTATATTAGCGTAGTCTAAACGTTCCTTTTTCTTAGTCATTTTTTTGGTTTGATATGCCTGAAATTTAATGGCAGTTATAATTTGTACCCTTGCTCTCATTATAATTTGTACGTTTGCTATTAGAGTACTAACTTGTACATCTGCAATCCCAGTTTTGTACGTTTGCTATTGCAGTACTAACTCGTACATCCGCAATCCCAGTGTAATTTATAGGAGTAAATTAACTTTGGAGCAATTTTTCCTTTAGAGTTCCGTTTTTCAGGTGAAAGTATGGCCTATCCTATCAAATTTTTAAATTTGAGTTTTGTATGAATCAATGCTTCATACATTTCATATTCTTATTCTAGAAGTTTTGCTTCATTTTAAACCAAATCAAATACTCAGAATTAATCTAAAATTTAAAAACAAACCCCCCTAAAAAACCTACCAAAAAAATTACTCAAGTGAAAAGATTGAATTAGCCCACTCCTTAATTTATACATTTGCTACCAGTATGATTACGTTTGCAATCATAGTAGTAATTTGTATGTTTACATTATAATTTGTAGGGGAATATAGCGAGATACTATTACTGTAATTTGTATGTTTGCATTATTATTTGTAGCGGAATATAGCCAGATACTACTATTGTAATTTAAACGTTCCAACCATTTTTTCCTCCCTCCCTGAGTGCGCTTACGAGCTCTCGAATTAAATAAGTCAATCTATACTGATTCCTAAACCGATTAGGAAATCTCGAATTAAAATAATTCTATGCTAATTCCTCAACCGAAAACACTAGTTGGAACGTTTCTCCACACTCTTTGTTATCTTCTGTAATATTGTCCATCCACTTGGATATACTTTTTATTCACAACTTTTGTTTACTGAAACGAGATTAAAATAGATCAATTATGATTGTAGATTTCACTAAATTCTTATCCATTATTCTAAAATATTTTCGTCATAATTATTAAGTTTGTAATGTAAATGTGGGATCAATTTGAATGATATATTATATTTTAATTTGATAGATTAGTATTATATTATTATTTTTTGGAAAAATTTAAAAAAATATTAATAAAAAGTTTAAAAAATAATAATATAAAATTAATACATATTTTAATATTAATAATTATTTTTGCATTAAAAACAATATTAAACTATCTTATCTTTGTAAGGTTTCACTCAAGCAATCATTACATATTGAAGCATAGTATATTGAATTCCCATAGAGTATCAACACGAGCGAGTGCTGCCATGTGGTAGAAGATGAAGTAAACACTCAGATTTGTGGCAATTGGGAAGGTAGATGAAATTTCAAGGCTCTCTCATGCCATTATGAAGGTGGTTCTTGGTTTGATGGTAGGTAGGATGGCAAATCATGATGAGAATTGGGTTTTTTAGGTTTATAACTAATGTTAATGTAGGAAATCATGAAAGAGGGTGACTCAACTAATTAGAGGTTTATCAAATTTAAAGCAAGGAATAGTTGTTAAGGTTTGTGTTTTCAAAAGGTGGTTTTCTTGTAGAAGTCTTGTTCTTTTGGGTTAAGTGGGTTGGGTTCGAGAGAATTACTACGTGACTCATGTAATGGGTTAAGTGGGTTGGGATCGAGGGGACTCGAGAAAACCACCTCCTAACACTTTCTTCTCTCCATGTGCTTTGCCAATTCGTGATCACTTTGTTGATCAACTTGGACCTTATTAGTCATTAAATTTGTGAGAATATGGGGAAGTAAAACTCCATTGTTGCAAGGCTTTAGACCATGAGAGTGGTTTCCCTTTGGTTCACTTTACGAGATGTGTTGTTCCTCCTCAACATGGTGTAGGCACATGAAAAATTCAAGAGGTGCATGCTTTCCGTGTTTTTCAAAGGTCTCTTCCTTGTTTCAATTTTGGGTGTTGTCCTCTCTATGACCCTATTCCTTTAGTGTTTTTTGATTTGTGATTCTATTAGCTCTCACCCTCTTGCTTGGTGTGGTCACTCCATTTTTCTTCCTTATAGCCTCACACAATATCAATCTCGAACCTATTTTTCATTATGAATCCCTAAGTCAAAGGGGCTATCCATTCTACCAACAAGAGGGGTGCCAAAAGAGGCACCTCCCATGTGTCCCTTCTTGTTCATATTTTTGAGCATGTGACCTTGGTTCAATTGAATTCTATCAAGGTGGCCTTTGGTTTCCACTATTTTTTTCGAGGTAATCAAAGAAGAGATGAACATAATAGAGAACATTGTCAAGAAGTAGAGGCAATAGGTCTCTAAAGAACAACAAGAAGAATAATTTAAACAATTGGTTCAAGACAGAGACACTAAGATATTTCAATTCATTGAGCTATATTGGATGAACAAAGTGTTCATTTCCCATGTAGTTGAAGAGAACCCCAACAAACAAGAATCCATATTGCATAAGTTAAGCATCATGGATCATAAGTTTGATGCTCGTTGTGAAGAGATATTCAATATTGAGATCACAATCAAGACAAAATCACAAGGACACTTCAAGGAGACAAGTAACCACTTCCCAACATCAAATGGCACCTTGACAAATCCCATCTATCTGGATGAGGATCCAAAGGAGTAGATTCCTAAAACTTTATGTCAAAAACACGAAGATGCTCATCTAGTTTAATTCACTTTGCTTATATGGTTTTGTATGCATGAGGAGTGACTATTACCACTTGAATAATCAATTAATTGCTTTATTTACAACTTTTCTTAGGATATGTGAGTTCCTAGTGTTTTTGAAGCACTCAAAGAATTTTTTTGAGAAGGAAACTATGAAAAATACTCACTTTCTAGTGGAAGGCACCACACTCAGTGCCTCTTCAGTATTTTTTGTGGCATATTAATATTAAGACTTCTAGCTTAAAAGAAAAGAAACATAGTATATTGAAATATATTCACATTTTTTAATTTTGAAATATCATTTTAAAATAAGTTGAACATATGCATAGTGGTCTAGCCAAAGGTAAATCTTTGGTGCATGGACCACGAATAGAGAACACTATTTTTTTGTCCGGACAACTACCATATAATCTATAAATAGTGTGGGTTTTTTCTTCTTGAATCTTCAAAAAAATACCTAATACTTGAACAATGTATTTGAGAATCGAATGAAACAATCCGATGTCAAACCTAAATAAGAAGTAGAAACATTGATAAATACTATAGAGAACTTTTAACTATATGTAAGGACCTAGTAACATCAACCATGTGGTTCCATAAATATTTTTTTCTTAGAAAAAAGTCACGGTTTCTATTCCATTAAATGAGAATCATATTTTTGAGGTACTCAAATAATGGCACAAAGAAAAGCTTATACAAATTTAGTTGAAAATTTGGAATGTAGGAGTTCATAATTTTGGAAGGAATTAGTTCCTTATCTTAATAAGATGTATCAATTTCATGATATCATTTTGTTCCACTTAGACGAGCATTAGCTACCACAACCTCCCTTAGAAGAATGTCACATATCCATTTCATCTACTTTATGCCCGAGACAATGAGTGGAATCCCCAATGCACAATTTTGGGTCTTGATTTACCTCACTCTAATCAAGTTTGGTATGAAAACTCTTTTCGTCACAAAATTTCCATCTCTTTGGCTTTGATTTGGTTTATTTTTTGTGGGAGGATGAGTTTGAGCATAGGCACAAGTACTTAGTAAATGTCCTAGAAGAGGACATATCATGCACTAGAATGTTGTTTTCTCATCATTCAAAATCCTTGAGTATTTAAAATTCATTCATGTGAAAATGATCTTGTCCAAAAGATTGTTAATACGATCAATCTTAACTCCCTTATTGATTCAATAATAAATATTAAAATATACGATCTATCTTAACATCCTTATATTAAGACACAAATAATAAATAAGAAAACCCTAAATATCCAAAGCCCTAACCTCATAAGATAAAACACCAAAAGGTTTGTGGGCCCCGATGGCGGTAGTTGATACATCAACTTCTCAAGGACATGACTTTTTCATAGAATCTCCATTTGGGGTGCTCGACACCTCATTAGAAAGGTCTAGACAAGGATTACAACTTCCACTGTAGGTCAGGGAATCATTGACCCCTTTCCCATGAAAATTCCAAAAAAAAAAACGTCATTTAGGGCCTCAAAATGGCCTCGAAAGTTCACAACTAGAAAAACTGCCAAGGTGGAAAACCATGTTTTGAGCCAGTGGAATCAGTGGGTGGCCACCAATATCCATATAGATCAAGATAAATATTTAAATTTTCCATAATACTTAAATGTTGTATTGTGAATGGCAAAGTTAATATGATGAAGAAGATATAGGTGCATTTCTAAGATAATATTGTTTTCCTAGTTAATAGTTTCAATTGTAAATCTCTATGTATTGTGTGTGTGTCATTGTCATTATTTCTATTTTTCTTAGGAATTTGTATGCATTGTTTGACTTACAAAGGTTGATTGTCTTATTCAACTCTAATTCAAAATAATCCTTCATAGGTTTTATTAAAATTGGGTTCTTTCCATTATTTATATCGTGTTAATCTGGATTCTTATGTAGGCCAAAATTTAGAACTATGTCCAAAGGTATATGCTTCAAATGAGGCCCATGGTTATGCATAATATCTATATTTTCAATTTGGTTAATTAAAGGATTAATGTTCAATTACATAGTATGGTGCAATATTACAAAGTCAATGGATACATGTCATTATGTTTGAACAGGGACACTTCCTTATACCATTGCAGATTGCTATACTTCAAGGAAATTTCATAGTTTAAGTAACTTTTTTTTTAAACTATCTCTTTGTATTAAGAAATTTTACATGTGCTTAATTGCTTACCATCGTGCTAAGAGGCCTGAATGGTAGTAATATTACTGATCTTTAGGACATAAAGTACTAGTTTTATAAAAAAGATGGTTAAGCTTCTTTCTAAGTTGCATCTATCTTTGAGTAGAGAAAGCTAAGAGCCTCGAAGGCTAGTTACAAAAGTTAAGAAAAGAAAAGCTAAAATAAATTACAGTCATCGGATATTTTCTAGAGGAGGAACAACATTATCATCTCACACCTAGAGGTTGTAATTTTCTTCAAAACATATTCTCGTGCTTTCTTCCCAAACAATTAACTTTTTATCCAGTTCCTTGATTTGTAGTTTGAGGAATTCTACCTACATCATCAGAGCATTGAGAACTATATGTTTTTCCATGATGGATCGACCAAGAGATTTCATGTGCCAATATAGCTTGATGGTATTATAATACTTAGTTTCTCTTGTTCTTATTGACCCTGTATCTGGATTCCATGTCGGCATCTCAAAGTCAATTTCACTATATGGAGTGTCTTATTTGGCTTGTCGAGCTTCTTCCTCAAGAAAATCCAAGGTTTCTCTGGTTGGAGGAGGAGTTTGGGCAAGATATGTTTTCGTTGCATGGATGGCATGTTGGTGAGTCCTTAGGATAGGCATAGGTTAAGAGGAGAAATGAACTCTATTACTTGCATGAGCCCTTTCCATCATGACCTCAATGACAAAATAAGAAATTGTGCAAGAAACAAGAAAACAAGGTAGAGAGACCGGAACAAGAATGTGCAGAGCACAATCATATTAGATGATAGGATCAACATATGAGGGAAAGAAAGCAACCAAATCAAGAAGTAAGGAATAAATCCTACGGAATGATACAACTGGCGAGAACAACTGGCAATGTACAATCACACGTTATTGAGGTTATAAAGTTAACACTCCCATTATAGCCCGGTGAGTGAGAAAGAGACCCAAATGGGTTCATGGAAATAGGTTGAGCATTCACTATAGTATGGGAAACAATGATGATAGGTGCCTCTGACACTACAACCATTGTGGTTGTAGGAGTCGAAGGGGTGCCATTAACTATAGTAGTTGTGGGAGTCGAGGGGCTCCCAGTATTTTGATGACTCATTTCAGTACTCATCCTTGTAGAATCACAAGTGTGAGAAGTGAAAGTGTTTGTACCACGTCTAATAACTCTACGCCTTTTAGAGGGAAAAGACTCAAAATCTGGTGGTAAATGTAACAAGTGGCGAGACTGGCAGGGAAACTGGTCTGAATCCACTATTAATTAATACTCAAGATATAAAAACAAATCCTAAATCCAACTAGTAATCAAAGAGCACACAAAAAATAATCAAACAACCAATATGCACACAAACATGATAAAGTGGTTGAAGGGGCCTCCCTCTCTAAAGTAGGTATGCCTCGCCCAAGAGGGGCCTCAGACTCCCTGCGAGAAGTCGTAAGTTAGGTCCACTGTATGGGAAGGGTGTAAAACCCTAAAACCTTGAAATCACCGCCTGTCATGGAGGTAAGGGAACTAGCAAATTCCCCAAATATGAATATATCCCCAGAAATATCCTTGACGCTAAGAAGGTATTTGGGGGATATCCCTTCAACCGACCTCGTGCGACCTCATGATTAAATCCGGTGTGAGAGGATCCTCCTCATATTACCAATTATACAATGGATTTCTCCACTCCCTTAGTCAGACACATATGTTGATTTAATAGCCTTGGAGAAGTTTACTCACAAAATGTAAGGTAGCTAGAGAGGTAGTTGGGGGGACCAGAGGGCCCATAGTGATAATAGTGGAGGCCATTCAATGTAAGGTGGACTAGGTGCACTATATTATTAAATAAGGCCCATTATAGTAGTTAGATATAATAAATGAGTAATTAGATATAATAAATGTAAGAGGACTTCTTAGAAGGTTCTACTTCTAGAAGAATCCTCCTCTAGAATGTTCTTAGGTGATGGTGGCACTAAATAAAGAGGATCAAGAAATGTGATGGGATATGAAGAGAAGTGTTTTATTGTGGAGTGGTAGCTCAATAGGAGGATGCCCCCTCAAAGAGGCAAGTGAACAGGAGGAGATCCCTTCCATAAGAGGATCCATTGTATGGTGTTTCCCTACCTCAAGGGTTTGATAGTAATAAAGAATATTTTTCATATTGTTCTTGTATATCTGTTGTGGTTCTTTTGTATTCAACCGTTGGTTCCTAACAAGTGGTATCAGAGCACTTTCCTTGGCAGACATTGTGGGCAAATATTTTTTACTTTTGCATTTTTTTTTCAGAGAAGAAAAAAGAGGTCCATGACATTCCAGAAATTTTTGGCATATTTCTGTGCCAAATTTGCAGAAACAGGTTTCATATATGATTTCCTCTCATAGAAACACCCAATTTGAAAAAAATAATCATCCGAAACAAAGTTCGGAAAGTCAATATATTGAAGTTTTAAAATCTGCAATGTTTTAGGGTTTTTCGTGGACGACGACGCGATTGCTTTTACTTATGTAGCATCTTGAGGATGAATTTTCCCAAAAAAATTACATATCTGAGTTCCTCTCACAATTTCATGCAATTTCAAAAAAACAATCAGCCAAAACGGAGTCCAAGAAGTGAAGCTAAGAGCATTTTAAATTCAACAGTTTTTCAGGGTTTTTCCGGAAAACGCCACAATTTTCTGCAGTAATTTATTGTTCTTTTTTTGGGGTTTTTTCATGACAGTTGTGGGACCGAAGGGTTTATAGGGTTATCAAATGGCTATTTTCTCTCAAACCATCAAATAAATTCTTGAATCATTCAAATCCCAATAGTATGACACATTGAATGACAAATTGGATGCCTTTGGAGATGGCCTCAATGATAGTTTTCGTAGTATTCAAGATTCATTGGATAGCATGCAGGAGAGATTTCTTATGGAGGACATCAAGGATGAGTATAATCGAGAAATATATGTTTGGTATTATCTCGATGCCGATTGTGATGATTGTTATATGGATAGTTTTTATTTCTAGGATGACAACCACTTCTATATTTTATTTGATGACTCTACTCCACCTTTTGTAGAGAACATCAATATCCCACATCAAGAGATAGTTATGATTACCAACATCTAGCCTGGATATTCTACAATGGTATTTTTCCTTTCAAATTCAACGTTGACCCTTTCGCACTATGTGGCTGGATATTCTTATTTGGATCCACATGATAGGTGTTAGTATTGGGAGCATCATTTTTAGTTGGTTATTGGGTGCCAATATCTTCCGTGTGGAGTTCACATGAACACTTGGACATGGGACACTGGTTTACAATGGCGGTTGGACTACATCAGCATGGTGGCTTCCATTTCTCAATGGGATCCTGGTTCTCTAGTCTACTTCAGCACTATGGTCCACACTTATCAATGGGATCCTGTTATATGGTTATACATCAAGCATTGAGGACAATGCTTTCATAAGGGGGATGGAATGTAAGGTAGCTAGAGAGGTAGTGGGGGGAGGTCAAAGGTCCCATAGTGATAATAGTGGAGGCCATTCAATGTAAAGTGGACTAGGTCCACTATATTATTAAATAAGGCCCATTATGCTAGTTAGATATAATAAATGAGTAATTAGATATAATAAATGTAAGAGGACTTCTTAGAAGGTTCTACTTCTAGAAGATTCCTCCTCTAGAATGTTCTTAGGCGATGGTAGAACTATATAAAGGGGTTCAAGCAATGTAATGGGATATGAAGAGAAGTATTGTATTATGGAGTGGTAGCTCAATAGGAGGATGTCCCCTCAAAGAGGCAAGTGAATAGGAGGGGATCCCTTCCATAACAGGATCCATTGTATGGTGTTTCCCTATCTCAAGGGTTTGATAGTAATAAAGGGGATTTTTCATATTGTTCTTGTATATCTGTTTTGGTTCTTTTGTATTCAATCTTTTGTTCTTAACACAAAATCCTATTCCAAGGCACTAAATCCTAAGCTAGTATCTGCACCCTAGAAAATAAAATCGTTACTAATCAATTTTAAATTATAGAGTTAATTTAATGGCTTTGCTTACTCAAAAAGGTGTGGTCGTGAAACTAGTGATGTTATGAATCAACAATTAAAGTAAATATGAATACAATGCAAAGTCCTAACTTCAATTTCCAATGAATGATATGGTTCCTAAAAATGCAACTTTCAGTTCAATTCTAGAATTCTGAATAAAAAATGCAATCTTTCTTTTCATGCACTAGGATAAATGACAAAGACTCAAACGATAAAAATTCAAATCAATGTAAAATGACTAATATTTTTGTATTTTCAATATAAGAAAAATGAAAATGCATGGATTGAACAACAACTTGATATATAAAGACTCTACTATGTATAGAAAGAGACAACTCAAGTAGGATACCAAGCAACAAAACACTCAGCCCAATGTACAAGGAAAATCAAAATGAAAAGATGACGAGAAAGGCAACGCCCAAAAATTCAACCAAAGACGAGTTTCCTGCCAACCCACAGACACTTAACAATCACTACAAAGACCCAACAAGACTCAGCAATCATCAAAACCTACCCAACAACCACCAAACCCAACAAACAAGCAAAAGAGGTTGGTGTAAGTGATTGTTCAAGAGAAAAGTGCATATGTGCATAGCTTCCAGAAGGACAACACACGCATATATGCGATTGTCAAGAAAAAACTCACGTATATGTGTCAAAAACACATCTAGGCTAAGGAGAAGGCTGAAAGACTCAGACTTAGAGTGAACAGAGGTTGTCAAGCAATGATACGACAAGAAAGACAATATGAAGGAGATACATCTAAGGAGAAAAATGCTCGAAACCCCGAAAAAGATGATTCAATCCCCAATATGGTCGTCAATTCTGTTATGAGGAAAATCTCTCTATGGCTAGGGGAAAACCACAACACACGGAAATGACTGCAGAAATCAACTCTATTCTCACGTATGCTATATAAAAAAATATGCTAGCAAGACAAGATAAAAGGCCTTCCTCGTCCATACGTTCGATGAAGTACATCGTTGAACACTTGACCCAAAGCAATATACCTGCAACTAGTCCTCAACAACCAAACAAAGAAAGCATATGGTGGTAATATATGATGTTAGCACATTAAATAACACAATCCATTAACATTCATAAAAAATATGCCCATGGAATAATAATTCAAATATTTGCAATATATCAATTGGACAAGAAAATAGTATTTCTATTAAGATATAATCAGTAGAAGTGAGTATGTTACAGACTTCTGTGTCAGCACAGTTCAGAACCAAGAAACTAAGTTCCTTCCAGTCGGGCCTCCACAAAAGGCAAGCTCATAGAAGAGAGAAAATGAAGTTCTCAATCAATAAGGGAAGAGCTTGGGGGTTTAAAATTGTGTTGATAGTTAAAGGAAAAAGGGATGCAGACTCAATGTGAAGTGAATAATTCCTCCAGTGTAACTTTTCTCTCAAAGTTGAATTCTTTCTCCTCTTTTCCATAGATCAGAATTGCCCCATTTATAGCCTTCAAGTGGAACTGAAGGGTTGATTCATAATGTTTCTAGTATATGGAAGGCCAGGGATCATTGATCTTTTGTCATGACATGGAAACCTGACACCATTTTTCAATTCTGGGCAGATTTCCCGATGTACGCCGACTGTAGTGGTGCAATGTGTGTATACACATGCTGTATAGTAGGCAAGGTGCATATATGTGGAAAAATTGTATTTTTAGCTTTGGGATTTGCAAAAAGGGATCAAAAGTCTGCATGGGGAAATGGAAAAAGGCCTTCTGTGCAAAATTGCATAGGGTGAGGAATATATTTCTATAACAAACTTTTAATATAATTTCCATATGCTTGTGTATATTGGATGTTGATGACAAGTTGTAGGTATCAAGATTTGGATTGTGAGCTCAACCGTGGTCTTCTTCCGATGTCTAGACAAGGTAGGGTTCTATCCTTCCTTTTGCTAGAATTTCCATTTATCTAGCATACTTGAGACTAGAGTTTATTTATGGGTGTAGTTTCGTCTGTTGTAATTTACCCATAGCCATAGAGATATTTTCCTCATAAAAACTAGAGAAGGTGATAGTATTTTGCGATAGTCAAAGTGCTATTCATTTGGCTATAAATATAGCTTATCACGGTAATATGAAGCATATTTCTATTAAATACCATTTTGTAAGACACGTTATTGATGAAATGGGAGTGACTCTCGAAAAGTTCCATACAAAATTGAATTCTACAGACATGTTCATGAAACTATTTTTGTTAGAGAAGCTATGAGGGTGTTTGGCTTCTCTTAGCCTATAGAAAAGGTGATGAATTATTTCAAGCATGATATATTAGGTAAATTGTTGTCCATGTGGAGATTGTTGAAACTACCAATTAATTTTTCCATGTGGCTGAATGCACATAGTATCAACTAGAAATGGAATGTGCATGCATGCACAATATAGTGAGCAGTTTGTGTAACTATTGGATCTTATTTGTTTGAATTTATAAGAAATCCTATATAACTAGCATACTCGTAGAGGTGTGTGTATGCAATGTAGTGTAGAGCAATGTATGGGAAGCGAGTGAGAGAGGATGGTTGCAAACCTGAATGTTGCAATTCGTGGTTTTTTCCCTTAGAAGGATTTCTAATTAAATCATTGTGTTAAATTGATGTGATTGTATGTATCTTGTTACACTGATAGGTTTCCCTCCTATCAAAATTGATGGTTTAATCAGGCTTTTAATTTCAAATCTCAATCTTATGGCCAAAAATTGAAGATCTCAACATATTCTTCGCCATACACTCAAATCAATGAATGAGATTTAATGTTGATAACTTCCTCACATTTTTAAATGCATCCATTCAACATGTTTACTTTTTCACATTTACTTTTTAGGATTAAGAAATTACTAAGACAGGTTTCTAACTGCCACAAAGTATACTTATACAAATACAACCAAGATTACTCTAGTTTTAAAATTGACATCTTAATTAAATTTTTACATTTTGAAATAAATTGACACCTGTGATTAGTGGAATGTGAACCATAACATTATGGTCGATTCCATGTTTAAACTTCTTTTCAAATACCACCCTGTGTGCTCTCTTTTTACCATGACTATTGATGCCACTATGTGTTTCAGATTTTGGAGATTTAATATAATTTAAACCATATGTTACTAGATGGAGTGTCCTGGATCTCTCTCCTTACCGAGCCGGACTATTGATGTCACATCTTCATGCATTTCAAATGCCACCCGAGCTTAATCTAATCTTAAAAAATATAAATTGACACCTGTGTTTAGTGGATTGTAAACCATAACATTGTGGTTGATGCCACGTTTAACCTGCTTTTCAAATACCACCCCGCGTGCTCTCTCCTTATCGAGACTGTTGATGCCACCATGCATTTCAAATGCTAGAGATTTAATATAATTTAAACCATATGTTACTTGGTGTAGTGTCCTGGTTCTCTCTCCTTACTGGGCCATGCTGTTGATGCCACATTTCCATGTGTTTCAAATGCCACCCGAGCTTAATCTAATCTTAAACAATATGTTACCAGGTGGAGCGCTCTCTCTCCTTATCAGGTGAAGGGTAGTTGGTTTTTAATTATGGGGCACACATTTCTCTTCTTGTCAAGCATTAGTTACCATGTGGTGAATTATGGGTCAATGCGTTATGGATGAATGGAGAGCCTACAGATTTTTAATAATGGGTTACCAGGTAGTGTGTTATGGATCAATGGAGAGCATATGCATTATTTAATAATGGATACCGTGTGCATTTTTAAGTCTATTGCGCACATGTACCTTCTAACTCTGTGTTATTCCTTTCATTAATCAGTTTACCTCATTATTTTAATATTTAGATATATTTTCGATTTTGTTTATTGATTAAACTATTTTATTTGTAGCTTCAAGAACATGCATCCACTTCTGTGCGTTCTGGAGGCTTGTGCCTTGTTCTTGAGTCTTAGCATGCATCCACTTCTGTCAAAATCATCACTTTCCCCACAGTTCAACCCTGTGATATATACAATGCTTGTACGTCTGGACATAGCTAAACAAACAACATATCTCTGCGCAAATAAATAAGATTCTGTCGAATTAAAAGTTGGCGGTAAACGTTTACCTCACTAGCTCGACAAAGTATACTGAAGGTTTTTATGTACCTAATCCAATTAAAAATGGACAAATATATTTATTATGATGGAATCTTCAGAATATAGAGCTCATATTGGATAACTCCCTGTCAAAAATTTCATTGTCGTGCTCCATGAATATTGAACACGATGGGTTAGAGAATGGATACCAACGAGAAAATTGGATTGTATTTTTGGTGTGTTCACTTTTCTTTTTTCTTTTTGACTCTCATAAAATGTGAGAGGAATATTCCCTTATCCTTTTGCATGGAGAAATCATCTTCAGTGGGTACGTTTTATTTGAAAGTACCAATACGAGGGTTTGCACTCATAATAGCACACAATAACTCCATAGTAATAGGTAATTAATATAATGATAAGATATTAATATTTTTTTTACGATGTAAATGTAATTTCATTCCTTTTTAGGGTTATGTCAATTATACATAATTATGCCCATAGGTGTCCCCCTATCATAATAGATGGTTTAATCAGGTTTTTAATTACAAATCCCAATCTTATGGGTCAATGCATTATGGATCATTGGATAGCCTGTGGATTTTTAATAATGGGTTATGTGGTGGTGCGTGATGGATCAATGGAAATCCTTTTCTTTATTTAATAATGGAGTCGTGTGCATTTTTAATTCTGTTGTGCACGTGTCCCTTCCAACTCTGTTTTATTCCTTGCATTAATTAGTTTATCTCATTATTATTATTTTTGTTTGTTAATTTGTCCGAACCTTCTTGGCAGCAGGATTAACCTTTGTCTTGAGAAACCACGACTCAGGGGCATCTAAGCTGTCAAAGTTACCCGGGGATCACACCTGACCTGAGCCACACCAACCCTTAACATGGTTGGATTTTTTTGTCCTCGTAGGTTTCGAACTGGTGACTTTTCTACATGGAGTGGCTTAACAACACACTCCATCACCGACTGTCCTACACCTCGAGGACTAGTTTATCTCATTATTTTAATATTTAGATATATTTTTTATTTTATTTACTGATTAAACTATTTTATTTGCAGCTTCAACAGCATGCATCCACTTCTAGCCTATGCCTTGTTCTTGAGGCATACGGAGGCTTGGAATGTTGTACATTTGATTCCCAGTTCACTGGCATCTATGATGTCTTCATTTTAAATCATGCATCCACTTCCACGCATTATGGAGGTCTATGTGTTGTTATTGACTCTTGATCAAAACACTGCAAAATGTTTGATTAATAAATGTAAGGTCAATTGGACAATTCATTCTCTTCATGAATTTCAAGCCATGACATTTAAATTTCTAACTAAACCTTCTCACAAAATCACAAGAAATATAATGCATTTCTATGCCCTCTATTTTCCTTCTCTTTGGTTTACACATTACTATTTTATGGTTATTATTGTATACTCTCTTCCAAAGATTATGTTATCTCCTAAAATAGCACTGTCATTTTACCAATTTTTAGGTGATAAGAACAGGTCCAAAAATTCATTTCCAAATTTTTTTAGGTGTGTTAGAAGGTCTGCTATTTGGATACCAACTTGGAAAAAACATCAATTTTGGTCGTGGCAATCAAATCTTTAAATCTCAGGTTTCGGTGGTTAAGAGGGGACAAAAAATTGCTCATTAACCACCGAAAGTCTTGGTTTTCGGTGGTTAAGAGGCGAAAATAAAGCGCGTGTTAACCACCGAAAACGTTTCTATGCGCAAAAGGAAAAAGCTCGTTCTTTTGCATGAGACAAATGTCAAATGGGTGCAATCATTAAATTATAACCACCAAAATTTTATCTAGGTGGTGAGGTATGAAGTCCTTATGGCATCTTATCTGAAGATTTATGCCATGTTCTCCTTTTAACTACCAATTGTCATTTCAGAATTAAGGCTCGACAGAAATCCAGAATTCCATGCATGATTTTCAGATAACAAAATTGATTTGTCACATGGGCCTTCCTTATCTCTAGTCACGAGGATACAGAATCATTATGAGTTCATGTGATTTTTGTTTCAATTTCATTAATATTCAATATTGAATCAAAGAGTCATTGTTATTGTCATAATCCCATGATTTCCTCATGCAAACTCATACTCGGAAGCCATAATCTTGTGATTTGTCAGGGTTTCCAAGTGGAATTCGAGTTCAATTGCTAGTTATTGAGCCATTTGTCATCCAATTCAAAGAAAAATCTGAGTCATTGCGATTCCCACGCAAATTAATTCATCGCGGATCCGTTTTTGAAAGTTACATCTTTCGGTGGTTAAGAGGCCTAAATTTTGGCCCTCTTAACCACCGAAAGTAGTGATTTTGGTGGTTAAGAGGCCTAAATTTTGCCCCTCTTAACCACTGAAAGCTTGTAACTACCAGAATCACCGAGTTTTTGCCCAGATCGGGATTTTTTGAGTTTGAATGGTATGAGACCTCTTCGAGTGTACATTTGTTGAATTATCAAGTCAAATACAATGGCTATTTTTGAGGGATATGGAAAATAAGAGGTGTTTCAATCATATTCAGTATCTTTTTCAAAGACATAAAATCAAGATTTTTGCACACTTCAACAAATTCGAATTTTATCCTTGGAGGACCAAATCAAACAGCCTTGGAAGGCTAGGCTTCACTTCATCAACACTCTATCACTCTTGAATATCATTAGATATGGATTCACCTCATCTTGCGGGTCTCTTCCTAGTTTTTTGTAAATATTGTTTACTTTTTGTATTTAGAAAATTAGATCCATTAATTTAGGATCTGAAAACTGTATTGTAAATCTATAAAGCTGAAGACAGAAGATGAACAAAGGGTTCAATTTTGGAGACTCTTTCAGACTTTGTACTCAAGCTTCTCATTTTCATATTAAATAATACAAGCTTCTTTTGCCATTACTTGTTCAGATTCCTATCTTCTTATCTAGTCTGTACTTGTACCTGAATGTTATATTCATGTTATTCACATTTTTCTAATGCTTGATAGCTGTCATCCTATCTTTGCATTGATGAGTTAGAATTGCAAGTATTGTTTACTTATTTTAATCGGCCATTCATATATGTTTATTGTATGATTCTGCTGGTATAGAAAGTATTCTGCACACATCCACTTATTTACAAACTCCCTGAATAGTAGTAGTTGAAAGCCTTGTCAATCTAAGTGTTTATGCATGTCTTGAGTGAGTGAGGTTTGATTTAGTCATCTGACTTGATCCATTTGAGTGAATCATTGAGATATTAGTTAAGTTACCAGGCATCTCCGAGATACAACCTAAGACAGTTTCCTGGAGTGATAACAAATTGGCGTCATTGTCGGGGAGAGGAGATTGAAGCTCAACTTCCTTGGGACATGACAAAGATCCAACTTTGATGATAGACAAATCCTGGACATTTACTTGGTTGTAATATTCTATTTGGCAACTCCATGATTAAAGACTCCACTGGGGAGGATCCAATTGAAGAAAGATGAAGGAGTTAAATTTCAAATCCAGGTACCAGTTCATTAGTCTGCTTCACGAACTGTTGTATTTATTTATCATCTCTTTCATGTTTTTCCCTTCACGTGTAAAGAGAATTATTTTCTTCTTTGTATATTCAGAAAATCAGCATCCTTCTTGTATATATCCATCTTTGTAAGAGGAAACCCAACAGCCCTGCATTGTAGATGTAGATTCTATATCTTTACCTCATCCTATTCGTAAAGACAAGTTCTGCATTAAGATTCCCTCTGAATCTGAGCATTCATATAACCTTGAGGAGGTTGAACTTGTTTCAAAACCTATCCAGATCTCAGCCCCTCTTGCCATAATCTCTAAACCTTGTCAACAACTTACCATCTCTCATGATTAGCCCATAGCCTTTCAAGTTAAGATTCATATGAAGATGTTCAAACCTTTACAGCTACCCCATCTTCTTCATCCTTATCCTGATAATTTTTATGAATATCTCCCTTGTTTTTCCAGAGAGAATCGAGCTTCAGCTGAGAGACACATGGACTCCTTTTTGGATTTTGTTGATCATTTTCAAATCACTCATGAAGATGTGATCATGAGATTTTTTTCAAAGTCTCTGATCAAAGATACTGCTACATGGTTTAAGGGTCTGAGAGCTGATTCAATTGGCTCTTAGATCAAGTTCTCTAATTCTTTATTGAAGTATTGGGGTGAGTACAAATCTTTAGATTCTCACCTTGCTGATTTTTATGCTTTGAAATGAGAGCAGGATGAAGCCTTGATTGTTTTCAATAGAAAGTTTTACCGTGTTTATCATGACATGTCTTTGGAGATCCGGCCTATAGAGACATTTTCCATCATACATTATATTATGGGTCTTCATTCAGAACTTGCCCTTCTTCTGTTAGAACAGAAGTCTCCATCCTTGACCCAGTTGTTTCAAGATGATCAAGAGGTAGAGGAGAACTTTCATGTTTCCAGAAGGATCCGAAATCAATATTTCTTTGAAAATCTACAAGTATATGAGCAAGCAAAATGTCATTTTACTTCAGATTCTGAGCACAAGAGTTATGAGCTTGAAATAGTTTTGGAACAACAACGAGCATATGGGTTCATTTCAGATTCAGATCAAGATTTTTCAATATTTGTTGAGTCCTCCAGAGATAGGTATGCTTGTGAAATTTATGATCAATTTGTAAATCAAGAAGAGCCTATGAAGAATGAGGACTGCATAAGATATTACATGTTCTTCGCTAATCCTTTTTCATGTGATGGAAATCCTCTGTTGTTATCCTCTTGTGAGCATTATTCTGATAAGGAAATTGTAGTTTTTGATGATCACGAGTTAATCTCAAAAGAACCAGAAGATTCTTCATCTTCTGTTAGAGAAATAGTCATGTCTGAGCAAGTGTCTGCTATAGATGAGCATCATGATTCTTATCTTCTTCTTGAGGATCCAGTGGCAGCCTTCATGGACTTATACTTTTCAGAGAACTTGAAGATTTCAGATTTCCTTAGCTTTCCATTGTTTATGGGTGAGTATGGTTTCTTGGATGAACTCTTATCACTGTTGTTTCATGTCCAATTTCATCTGTTGATCAGTGATAAAGATGAGATTGTTTCAGTATTAAAATTTCTTGGATGGATTTTATGGAATTCAACCTTTAGTTAACCCAAATGCAGATCTAGTTAGAGTAAGGATAGGGAGAGAAATAAGCTCGCCATACGAGCAGTTAGATATTTTTCAGTTGTCGATTTCATGAATAAGTAGAAGGTTGCATGCAAGTTACAGGTTTGCAGAAGAACAGTTGCACAAGTCAGATGACTCCATGCCCAATGCCCAAAGGCAGCCAGATGACTCCATGCCCAATGCCCAAAGGCAACCATATGACTCCATGCCCAATGGAACTGCAATTTCAAAGCTATTCAAATATTGTTTTCAGATTTTGGTTGAATAAGGAGAGCAGGCTACCTATTGCACAAGCCACATGACTCCATAGCCCAACCAATAAGGCGAATGGAACTACTTGTTCTTGGAACCTCACTGGGAGGATTCCATCCCTAAGTAGGAGCCAAATGTTATCTCCTAAAATAGCACTCTCATCTTACCAATTTTTAGGTGATAACAACAGGTCCAAAAATTCATTTCCAATTTTTTTTAGGTGTGTTAGAAGGTCTTCTATTTGGATACAAACTTGGAAAAAACATTAATTTTGTTGTTGGCAATCAAATATTTAAATCTCAAGTTTCGGTGCTTAAGAGGGGTTAAAATATTGCTCATTAACCACCGAAAGTCTTGGTTTTCGGTGGTTAAGAGGCGAAAATAAAGGGCCTGTTAACCACCGAAAATGTTTCTATGTGCAAAATGAAAAAGCTCGTGCTTTTGCACGAGCCAGATGTCAAATGGGTGCAATCATTAAATTATAACCGCCGAAAGTTTATCTAGGTGGTGAGGTATGAAGTCCTTATGGCATCTTATCTAAAGATGTATGCCCTGTTCTCCTTTTAACTACCAATCATCATCTCAGAATTAAGTCTCGATAGAAATCCAAAATTCCATGCATGATTTTCAGATAACAGAATTGATTTGTCACATGGGCCTTCATTATCTCCAGTCACGAGGATACATAATCATTATGAATTCATGTGATTTATGTTTCAATTTCATTCATATTCAATATTCAATCCGAGATTCATTATTATTGTCATGATCATGTGATTTCCTCATGCAAACTCATACTCGGAAGCCATAATCCTATGATTTGTCAAGGTTTCCAAGTGGAATTCGAGTTCAATTGCTAGTTATTGAGCCATTTGTCATCCAATTCAAAGAAAAATATGAGTCAGTGCGATTCCCACACAAATTAATTTGCTGCAGATTCATTTTTGAAAGTTACAACTTTCGGTGGTTAAGAGGCTTAAATTTTGCCCCTCTTAACCACCAAACGCCTGTAACTGCCAGAACCACCGAGTTTTTGCCCAAATCGGGATTTTTTGAGTTTGAATGGTATGAAACCTCTTGAAATGGACATTTGTTGAATTATCAAGTCAAATCAAATGGCTATTTTTGAGGGATAAGGAAAAGAAGAGGTGTTTCAATCATATTCGGTATCTTTTTCAAAGAAAAAAAATCAGGATTTTTGCACGCTTCAACAAATTCAAATTTTATCCTTGGAGGACCAAATCAAACAGCCTTGGAAGGCTAGGCTTCACTTCATCAACACTCTATCAGTATTGAAGATCATTAGATATGGATTGACCTCATCTTGAGGGTCTCTTCCTAGTTTTTTGTAAATATTGTTTACTTTCTGTATTTAGAAAATTAGATCCATTAATTTAGGATGTGAAAACTGTATTGTAAAGCTATAAAGATAAATATATAAGATGAACAAAGGGTTCAATTTTGGAGACTCTTTCAGACTTTGTACTCAAGCTTCTCATTTTCATATTAAATAATACAAGCTTCTTTTTCCATTACTTGTTCTGATTCCTATCTTCTTATCTAGTCTGTACTTGTACCTGAATGTTATATTCATGTTATTCCTGTTTTTCTAATGCCTGATAGTTGTCATCCTGTCTTTTCATTGATGAGTTAAAATTGCAAGTATTGTTTACTTATTTTAATCGGCCATTCATATATGTTTATTGTATGATTATGTTGGTATAGTTAGGATTCTCCACACATCCACTTATTTACAAACTCTCTGAACTATAGTAGTTGAAAGCCTTGTCAATCTAAGTGTTTATGCATGTCTTGAGTGAGTGAGGTTTGATTTAGTCATATGACTTGATCCATTTGAGTGAATCATTGAGATATTAATTAAGTTACCAGGCATCTCTGAGATACAACCTAAGAGAGTTTCCTAGAGTGATAACAGATTCAACTCCCAGTATCTAAGAAAATTAAAACCTTACATATGTAGATTAAATTACCTTATTCAAGACATACATGCTCTTCTGTCATGTTTTCTGGCATAATATTGTTGACGAAAGTGAGTGGAGGCTTCCATTAATCGTATAATTGTTTTATGGTAAAATTGGAAAACCTCAACATACTTTTAAGACAATTAATAAAATGAAGAGTCTTATTACTTCTCCCACTGTCAAACCCTTAAATTCCCTACTGAATGTTCTATTGAATATAAAAGGACCAAATTGGTTCGTCATTCTTTAAGTACATAGATATCTTTAAATCTGATTACCTTTAATACACAAATTGTTAATATTATTAATAATATTTAATTGACCTATATTAAAATAAAATATATAGGTTAAGATATATGAGTTAAAATATAAGGGTTATGATTATTAGAGTTAGATTTGATTAACGTATTTATTATTAATATACAAGGGTGTTAGTTGTGTTAGTTATTATTAGTTATTAAAAATAATTAATTAATAGCTATTGGTCATTATTAGTCATAATTAATCATAATTGTATATATTAAAAATACTATTATTACTTTATTGTTATTATACATAATATAGTAATAATTAATAATAAATAATAATGATAATTATTAACGATATTATTAGTGATTATTATTAGTTATTATTAATATACTTAATTAGTTATATCATACGAGGCTACCTTAAGGATATGTATGTATAACATGGCCTTCTTTATACAATAATTATTAATTAATCATAATAATTAACTATGTCAACAATAATTTGTTAATAATATATTAAGGTCAATTATTAGGGTTACCATTATAAGACTTGTGTTTATTTTAATGGTTTGGGAACATGGTTTAAACTTTAGGTGGAATTTATTATTTTCAATATTTGGGGTTTAATGAAAGTTTTCTATGTGTGGGAGACTTGCTTTGTTAATTCTCCCACCCATGATAAATAAAACCAATGAAAAATATATAACAATGATATATATGGATGTATAATGGTCATAGCTTGTATAAAACAATTTGATTTCATTTATAAGTCATCATTTGTAACGTATAAATCAAGTATATTTGTTATGAATGTCCTTGGAATAATATAACTCATAATATAGATCAAGTATAGAAGTTCTGAATGATTTTCTATCAACGTTATGATGAAAAGTATAAATTATTAAATGATTTTCTATCAATGTCCTTAGAACCAATATAAATCAAGTAGATTTACTGTCAATGTCCTTAGAACAAGTATAATTCACCATCTACAAATTTAAAAATGATTTGTTATCAATGTCCTTAGAACAAGTATAATTCACCATCTACAAATTTTAAGATGATTTGTTATTAATGTCATTACAACAAGTATGATTATAAGTTTCCTTCTATGTACTACAAACAAAAACTGATGTTGCAACACGACAAACATAGTAATGTTGCAATGTGACACAATATGATTAACATATAATGTTGTATGAACATTTAATATGTTGAAATGTGACGAACATGTTCCAATATGACACAAATGTTGCAACACATAATGTGTTGCAATGTGATGAACATATAATGTTCCAATGTGATGCAAATATCATTCACAATGTGATGTAAATATCCTTTCATCACAATGTGACACAAATATCATGTCATTGCAATGCGACGACCATACCAATATCATCGCAATGTGACAAACATAGTCTTGTTGTCACATTGTGACAAACATGGCCTCCTCATCATAATGCGATGCAAATATCATGTCATCGCAATGTGATGCAAATATCATGTGATATCAAAATTCCATGGCTATAACCTTTCCGTCGCATTTTGATGAACATGGTGTCCTCATCACAATGTGGTGAAAATATCATTTGATATCAAAATTCCACGACTATAACCTTTTCATCGCATTTTGATGAACATGGCCTCCTCGTCACAATGTGATGCAAATATCATGTCGTCGAAATGTGATGCAAATATCATGTCACTGCAATATGATGAAAATATCTTGTCATCACAATGTCACACAAATATCATATCAACACAATGTGACAAACATAACATTCTTGTCGTAATGCGACGAACATAACATCACCCCAATTAATGCATTAAGGCTATGTTCAACCTAGGATATTTACTAAGGCTATGTTCAACCTAGGTTATTTAATAAGGCTATGTATTAATACATTATTAATGTATTAGTATGGTCATTAAGGTCCTAATAATGTATTACTAAGGTCAGTAAAGTGAATGTATTACTACTTTATTAATGTATTATTAAAATGTATTAGTGCGTTAGTGTATTAATACTTTAGCAATGTATTAATAAATTAATACAATACATTATTAAAGTATCAATTAATTAATAAGTTACATTATACATTAATGAAAATTAATACTTTAATTTAGACATTACATTAATGTAATGATGCATTATTTATGTATTAATATTTTACAATATACATTAATGTATTACTACATTACTACATTAATGTATTACTATTTTATTAATGTTTTAATGTATTAATACTTTACAATATACATTAATGTATTAATGTCATCTGTAGTCATGGTCATGCCTAACCATGATCTTCTACAGACAACAATTTTCAAACATGGTTAACCATTGTGAATCATGCTCAACCAAGGTCAACCATAGTGAAGGTCATGCATAGTGAAGTTCTAGAGAAGTTAACAATGGTCATGTTCAACAAAATTTAAAATTGGTCATGGTCAACCATAGTGAACCATGGCCATTGACAATTAATGTATTAATACTTTAATTGTGTATTATTAATGCATTGACCCAATTACTAACATACTAATGTTGCAATGTGATGAACATAGTACCATCACAATCTGAAAAACATAGTAACGTCCCATTGTTTCGAACATAGCCTTGTCGTTCCAATGTGATGAACATAGCCTCACCATCACAATGTGATCAACATGCCTTATCATTGCACTATGACGAATATAGTCGTGTGGTTGCAATGTCATCAACATAGCCTCGTCATCACAATGTGACGCAAATATCCTATCCTCGTAATGTGATGCAAATATCCTGTCATCACAATGTGATGAACATAGCCTTGTTGTCACGATGTGTTGAACATAGGCTTGTCTTTTCAATGTGATGAACATACTCTCGTTGTCGCAATGTGATGAACATTGCCTGATCATTGCACTATTGCAAATAAAGCCTTATTATCACACTGTGAAGAACATAGCCCTTTCATCGCACAATGAATAACATAGCCATATCATCGCACTATGTCCAATATATCCTGCAATGTGAGGAACATAGCGTCATCATCCCAATGTGATAAAAGCAACATGTCCTCACAATACGATGTACATATCCTATCATCACAGAGTGATGAACATAGCCTTATTTTCGTTATGTGTCCAACATAGCCTTATTGTCGCTATGTGTCAAACATAGCCTTGTCATTTCTATGTTCTAAGCGTGCCCTTGTCATTGCAATGTCACAATCATAGCCTTCTCATTGCAATGTGATGAACACAACCTTGTCATCACAATTTCACGAACATAGCCTTCTCGTTCGTATGTGATGAACATATCCTTTTCATGGGAATGTGATGAACATATCCTTTTCATGGGAATGTGATGAACATAGCATCGTCGTCACAATGTGACAAAAAATTCATGTCGTCGAAATGTAATGAAAATATTATGTTGTCACAATGTGATGCAAATTTGCTATCTTTGCAATGTGAGGACCATAGCCTTATCGTGTCTATGTGACAAACATAAGCTTGTCTTCACATTGTGATGAATATGGCCTCCTCGTTACATTGTGACTCAAATATCATTCCATCACAATGTGATGCAAATCTCATGTCATCGCAATATGATGCAAATTCCGTGCCATCCCAATGTGACAAAAATATCATATCGTCGTTATGCGACAACCATAGCCTTGGAGACATAATGTGACAAACATATTATTGCCGTCACATTATGATGAACATATCCCCCTCATCACAATGTGAAGCAAATATCTTGTCGTTACAATATGATGCAGATATAATGTCATCGCAATGTCACGCAAATATCTTGCTATCGCAATGTGATGAACATGGCCTCGTGATGACAAGGCTATGACCTCATTTAATTTAGACAATGTCATTATACGTTTATGTAAATTAATACTTTAATTTAGACATTGCATTAATGTAATAATGCATTATTAATGTATTAATAATTTAATAATGTATTACTACTTTATTAATGTTTTAATGTATTAATTAATAATCTATTAATGTATTAATTAATTAATGCATTATATTATACATTAATGTATTAATTAATTAATACGATATAGTATACATTGATGTATTAATTAATTAATATGTCTATAGACAACAATTTCCAAACATGACTAACCATTGTCAATCATGCTCAACTAAGGTCAACCATAATGAAGCTTGTGCATATTGAAGTTGTAGGGAAGTTAACAATGGTCATTCTCAACCATAGTTAACAATGGCCATGGTCAACCGAAGTAAACCATGGTCATAGTCAACCATTTTCAATTGTTTTCATTTTTAATTAATGTATTAATAATGCATTACTACTTCAATATTATATTTATTAAAGAATTAATAGTTTAATAATATATTTATTAACATATAAATATATGTATTAATTTCATATACGTTTATTAATGTATTAATACCTTATGTGATGATAAAATCCTTGTCGTCGTATTGTGACAAACAGATCGCCCTCATCTCAATGTGAAGTAAATATCTTGTCGTCACAATATGACGCAGATATCATGTCATGACAATGTCACACAAATATCTTGTCATTGCAATGTGACAAACATAGCCTCGTGACGACAATTAATTAGTTAATACATTATAGTATACATTAATGTATTAATGTCACGAGTAGTCATGATCATGGCTAGCCATGATCTTCTAGAGACAACAATTGTCAAACATGACTAACAATTGTCAACCATAATGAAGGTCATGCATATTTGAGTTCTAGGGAAGTTAACAATGGTCATGGTCAACCATAGTCAATCCTCGTCATTTTCAATTAATGTATTAATATTTTAGTATTGTATTAATAATGTGTTACTACTTTAATAATGTATTTATTAAAGTATTAATAGTTTAATAATGTATTTATTAACATATTATTACTTTATTAATGTATTAAAACTTTAATAATGTATTAATTAATTAATAATTGCATTACTTTATTAGTAAATTAATACTTGAAAAATGTATTAATATATTAATTAATTAATAAAATGCTTTATTAATGTATTAATTATTTAATATGTTACATTATACATTAATGTATTAATAAATTAATACATTACATTATTAATGTATAAATACATAATAAGTTATATGTTACATTATACATTAATATATTAATTAACTATTACATCACATTATTAATGTGTCAACTAAATAATACATTATATTATACATTAATGAAATTTTATACTTTAATTTATAATTTATAATGTAATAATGTGTTTATACTTTATTAAAGTTTCTTTATTTAATAGTTTATATATTATATATATATATATATATATATATATATATATATATATTTTTGTAAGTAAGAAGTTTAATATATTAAGGTCCTGCCAGAGGCAAAAGAGAGTTCCAAAATATAGTGATGGATCTGCTGAAATTACTGGGCTGCCCCAACAGAGGGGAAACCAGCCCAGTCAACAACTTAGTCATTCTAAGCATAGTAATAAACCATAAAAAGTAGTGTCTAAGACAAAGTGGACATCCATAAAAACAACAACGAGATGACACGACTTCTAAACAACAAGAGCCTAGACACCTGACATGTAACCTGTCCCGGTGGCGTTGAGATCTCCTGTCCATGGTTCCTCTTCGACAACTGTCGTCCTGTCCCCCCACTGCACCTCGACCTCCTCCTTGGTCTCAGTACCAAGGTCGTTCCTCTCGGTTTCCTTCTCAGCCATGGTTGCGCTCCCAACCCATTTCAATCCCGGCTCTGTTGCACACTGCATTACCACATCTCCAGCCGTGGTAGCTGCCCCGGGTTCCTGCTTCGAGGTCCCCGCGCGCCTTGACCTCTCCTTCGGCGGTATCTTCTTCAGGTTCCTGCCTGGAGGTTGCTCCTTCCGGGGTCGAGAGGAAGGTCTCATGCATCGAGGAGAGGAGCTGAAGGAAGAACGCCACCTTGTCATTTGTGAGTTGCAGCCGAAATTGCAGGTCCTCGACCCCCTGGTGAAGTTCGAATACGAGGTCGTAGAGGATGACCAAATTGTCTTTTACTTGCTCGCCAGTAGTGGTATCAAAGGAGGGGAGCCCAGAACTCCCAGGCTTCCGCGTTGAAGGTGGTGGCTCTTCTCCTAGGACTCTTGGAAAAGCCAAGAGATGAGGATGGGTCGATTCATTCACAGGTGGAGCAAGGAGGAGACGCAAAGAAGAGCATGGCGACCGAGGAATGATTTCAAGGCAATTGATGCTCGTTGTCGACGGAGCAGGTGGGGTATGGCTGCGATGCGCATCCTGGAGGTGAAGGGATGGACCAGAGGGAGGCATAGCAGGTGAAAAAACTGAGGGTCGTCGAGGTCTCCAGGGAGAACCCCGCCGTGGTCTCCCTCTCAAATGCCGCGTGTGCTTAGGCATGGATTGCACGCAACAAAGGTCGCAGGGTTGGGTGTAGTAAGGAGCCACCGGGGACGAGTGGACACAATCATACAACGACCATGGCAGCGAGGGGGAAAGCCCATCAAACCACCAACAAAGACAATGAACGGAGACTAGAACCAGAGCCATAACAAAATGCGAAGGCCGAGTGTGTGCAATAACAGCCTTTCCCATCGCCAGAAGAGCGCATTAAAACCGCAGGAGGGTGGCGGACGGAGGCACGAGCCCGTCACATGGCTCCTTGCCTCGTTGGCAAACGCCGTCCTCCTGCATGCGCTAGGTGGCCTCCACTAACACCCCATCTGGGGATAGTTTATATATTATATTAATGTATTAATGTGTTTATACTTTATTAAAGTCTTACTATTTAATCTGTTATTAATGTATTATTTAATTTATGTACTAATACTTTATTAAAATCTTAATGTATTAATACTTTCGTAATGTATTTATTAAAAAATTATTAATGTATTAATTAATTAAATTAATACATTTTAGTATACACTAATGTATTATTGTTATTCATAGTTATGACCATAAGAAATTATAATCATGGTGAACCATTGTAAACTATGATCATTTTCAATAAATGTATAGATACTTTACTATTGTATTATTACTTTAATAATGTTTTTATTACGATATTAGTACTTTAATATTGTATTTATTAATATAATATTACTTTAATAATGTATTAATTACATTATATCATCAATTAATACTTATTATATTGTTAATGTATTAATATTTTAATAATGCTTAATGTATTACTACTTTATTAATGTATTCTTTATTACTGTATTATACTTTTGCAGTTTATAAATTAATAATATATTAATTAATTAATATATTTAATAATGTAGTAATGTATTTATTAATTAATATATTACATTATCAATGTATTCATCAATTAATAGATTATCAATGTATTGGTAAATTAATATGTTACATTACACAAATGTAAATTAATACTTTAATATATACATTAATAAACCATTAATGCATTATAACTATATATTACTATAAAGTAATAATTAATTAACATATTAATGATCATCCCCAATACATGTTCTTCCGTGAACTAGCAACAATCACTTTATAAAGGTGAAAATTGTTGCCCATTTACCTCTATCAAAAACTTTTATAAAATGATTGTATTTTAAATTTTAAATTTTATTTTTGAAAATTTTAATATATGGATGATTTATTAATGTATTTATTAATATGATTTTTAATGTATGGATGCTTTATTAATCAATAAAATTAATAATATTTTAATACTTTATTAAATTTTTTTATAATTTATAAATGTATTTATTAACTAACTAATTTATTATTATTAATAATGTATTTCTTCATTAATATAATAATGTAGTAATTTCATATTTGTTTTTATGGAATATTTTTTTTTTACTTTGTCAATTTACTAATGTTTTAATTATTCATACTTTAACTATTTTTTAATGTATAATGTAGTAATGTATAAATTAATTAATACAATATATTAATAAGGTATTTATTAATTAATATATTAAATTTATACATTAATATATTGAGAGTTATTTTATAAAATGTATTCAACATCTTTATACATAATATTAACATATTAATATATTTTTCTATTTTCATTAATAATATAATAATGTATTTTTCTATTATTATATTAATTAATTCATTATTTATATATTTATTAATTAATACATTATTATTTTCCTATATTTATGTAATATCATATGAATCATCAAAATATTTATATATTATTAATGTATTATTACTTGATTAATATATTTAACAATTTATACTTTACTAATATATTAAAAAAATTAATTTATTAATGAATATGTTAAATTATTAGTTTATATTTTAATGTTTTTAGTTCATTTTTACTTTATTATTATCATCACATGGTTACTTTATTATTATTATTTAGTGTATTATTTTGTTATGTAGTATTTTATTTGTGATTAATTAATTTATATTTTATAATCAATTATTAATTAATATTTTATTTGTTATTAATATCAATTACTAATTAAAAAATAATTTATTATGAATTAATAATTTAAATTACTTCGTTATAATTAATTAAGGTCAGATAGAGAAATTCATTTTTAGTGGAGGTTAATCATCATCATCAATTATTAAAAATTAAATAATTAATTATTATAATTTAATAAATTATTAATAATTAGTTTTAAAAAAATTAAAGATAATTAATTATTATTTATTTATTACATTTAAAATGTATTAATTTATTAATGGTTGCATGGGTGTTGTCAACTAGCAACAACCACTTTTATGTAAAAAGTGGTTGATATACATCCATGAATCTCATTTTGGACCTTTTTCAATTAATGGGGTATATAAACCACTTTTTATAACATACGGCCTAAGTGGGCCTAATGGTTAAGAACATGTGTTTCCTCTTAAGAGGCCACAGGTTCGAAAGTGAAGTTTTTTGATAGATCATAATATAGAATTTATCATGTGCATAATTATGATGTAAGACGTATCATCTTTTTTGGATCGCGTGTGAGATTGGTTCTGCTGAGATGTCTCGCTCAGAATCCCTCACACTGGCCACTAATTCAATTGGTACAATATCTAGGGCGGGCCTCCATTTCCTCTGCTGTCCTTATAACAACCTTGATCGTGGCTACAGATAAAAAGATCACGATAAGCACAAACGATTCATACTCTTTTATATCCGCAAGAGAAAGGT